>PVJC01006247.1:0-55698 GCA_004026665.1 Murina feae | reverse complement strand
CCTTCTTCCCTCTCTCTCTCTTTCCCTTCCCTCTACTGTCTTTTCTCTCTAAAAAGCCTGGGCGAGGCTTTAAAAATTAGTGGTATGATTTTTGGACCCTCAGATAAAACAAAGCTACTGAAATGATTTGGAGTTGAAGATACCCTTCTGGAAAGAATAATTGGTCAGTTGTATGTCCTCATCTCACTTCCTGTGGGAAGCTTTCACTCAGATCCTTTCTGTGCACCAGGGAATAATAGAGAACTGGTACCTGACCCATTCTGACAAAAGGAGGATGGCTACAGAAAAGAAGGAGCTGTAATGGGATGAGTTTGCACTTCCAGAATTTGTTGGGGGCAAGGATTACTATTAGCAGGTATCCACACTGAAAAAAAAATCAGCTTAGACACATTTTTCTTCCGTCATAAAAGGGCTGCCTACAGAAGTGATGGAGAGAATACAGAAGCGGATCATGAATACTTAATTCTTTGGGACTAAAAAACACCTACAGGAATAGATATTATTGTACCCAGAAAAGAAGACATTGCAGTCATGCCCAATGAGAGTCGTAGTTAAATATCAGCCACTCTCAGTGTACAAACCAAATTTTGGGGTAAAAGTATTTAAGGAAACCTTTTCAATGTTCTTGTTATTCTTATCTCCTTAGCTGTCATATTGACCCCAAAGGGTTCAGAACTGGCTGCCAAAGTGGATGGAGGAGAGGGAGAGAAAAATGAGGCAGAGAAACAAGGGAGAACCTAACTGTCCAACTGCTTGTCATTTCCCACTATACATTTTCATTTGGTATCACATTTATGCTGTAGGAAGGAAAATTTACTGTTAAATCAAGTTACGTTTTATGATATCATTTCTTGCAAATTATATATACTGAATAGACATATCTGTGACCAGGTAACTATCAGACTGTTATTTTCTTGCACAAAGTGCATGGATGTTTTAAATATTTTATCTTATGACAGGGGAAAACACTACTCCACTGATTAAAGGTAGATGGGGACAGTGGAAGCCAAAAGCAATAAAAGTAAATTTGTCCTTTATTTCATCTCTTAAATGAGATTTAGTTTGGAACCTCCAAAGAAATTCTCATAGTCCCTTTTCTCTTTTCCTAGTCACATTTATCTTTTCCATTTTTCTCACTGGTCATTTTTTCTAAAACCTCTTAATCACTAATCTCTTAGCCTTCAAACCTCATCACTCTGTCCTCAGACAAGTGTTATATCTTCTCCTGGCATTTGTCTTTTATTTCTTTATTTTGTGACTTGACAAAAATTTCTTTCACAGATTCCTCATTGAGCAATGTATGAGTGAGGGGTAGGAGATGTATTTCTTGCACTTTCAAGAATATCTTTGATTTCTGGGATGAAATTTCTCATGTCTCTTAACATATACAATTGTATCAAGTGTTCCTATCACATATTTCCACTGTCTTCATTATGCTCAATACACATACACACCCTCTGAGTACCACTGTCATGACACTATCCAATAAGAACTTTATCCCTTCACCTCTTCCCCTTCCTTCTTTTTTGTGTATTTCTTCATCTTTTTTTTTCTTCTTCCTCTTCCTCCTCCTGTTTCTTCTGCTCCTCCTCTCTGCTGCTGCTCTCAGGTAGAAACTGACTCTCATACTGTCTCCTCTAACAAATCATGCAGTAAAAGAATAACTAGTCCTCCTTTTAGTGAGTATCAGTCTGAGGATTGAATATCCAACAATATCTTCATCATGGAGAGGAAAAGAGGAATAAGCAGATCCTAAATTTTTATCTTTGCTGTATTCAAATTAAGACTGAAATTGACCTTGGAAATGGTAAGGTTTTACCTACCATTAGGTCAAAAATGACTACCAAGGGCATTATGACCCAATGGTCTGATGATATTGACCCAATCTCCTGTTGGTAAGTAAGTGAAGAATGCAGCTTCCAATTTGAACTTTCAAGGTTGCCTTAGGAAGGGTCTTGTGGTTACATATTGAGTTTAGGGGATCTGTGTACTGGTTTCTCTTGTCATTTTTTCCTGTCTGAGGAAGTAGGCATATCTTACATATGGAGCCATGTCTAGACATTTCCAATAGTTTCCCCCCACCTCGATTCATTAAGGCATAATTGACAAATGGAAACTTTCAACTTCTTAAGTCTCATAGATATCTATGACTTGAATTATGTTATTTGATTCTGATTCTTCATTGTACGACATCTCTGCCCCCCGTTGTCCCCTGCCCAAGGTTAGATTTACTGATAGTAAGAATTTGCTTGCAGTTTAGAGCGGGAATTATGGTTTATTGCAATCTTATTTATTATTTTTGACTGTACATCAACCCATGTAATTTTAGGTTAAGTGCTTCCAAGATTCAGAGCTTCATTCCATGGCTTGCTGGCAGACAGCCCACTACTGTAGTTCTTCCGTTTGGAGCACAGAGACAGAACCATTTTCCCTGGGTCACTGATATGCTATATTGAATTCAGAATATGAATTCCAGGCACTTGTCCCCCTGTCAAATACTTGTTCTATTCTTATACGTAAATGTCAGACTTTATGGATTTGGGTCAACATTGACCTGATGGCAGTCATAGTAAATTCTCACAAGCTGGCTGTGTCTTTCACCTCTGAGCCTGTCTTTCCTGCTGTGATTTTTGAGGGATAGTCAAACCATAATTTCAAAACCACTTAATTTGGATACTACATCATTCATTACCTGCTACTTCTCAAATTTTTCTATTGCTGGTTCGTAAGCCGGCAGTCCCCACACTTTCTCAGAGAACTGTTAATGTGGCTCGCATGTCCTCCTGCTGATTCTGTTTGCAATGATAGACTCCAACACTGCCTTTGAATTAGCTTGAGTAAAACTCTAATTTTAGTAAAAAGCTATAATTACATGAAGAGTCTTTAATTTGTTAATAAACAGGGAGTGAAAATTATTTTTTCTTTTGCCTCTTTTTAATGCTATTTTCCTAAGTCAGTGAGCTAATGCACCTGAGTACATTGTTATATGTTTGGAATATCCAGTTTCAAATAACACATAGTTCATTATTTGCACCTTTGAATTATTCTTTTTTTTCAAAACATGGATAAGATGTTAAATTATTGCAATAATTACAATGCCTCATAATTTAAAACCAGATCTATAATTCAAATATCTAACTCAGGCTGTTGTAGACAAAGGTGAGTTTTTGTTGTTGTTTGTTTGTTTAATATATTTTTGTTTCAGAGAGGAAAGGAGAAGGAGAGAGAGATAAAAACATCAATAATGAGATTCATTGATAGGCTGCCTCCTGCATGCCCCCTACTGGGGATGTGCTTTAATTCAGAATCGAACTCTGACCTTCTGGTTCATGGGTTGATGTTCAACCATTGAGCTACACCGGTGGGCAAACCTGCTATTCTTGATGGTTAGGCCCACCCTGCCATGTATTCTATACATTAGGTAATACTAAATTCAACTGGTATGATTTGGCAGTTTTCAGCATCCACTGGTTATCTCCTTCTACCTCCTTCAACCCTGTGCCTGTAAGTGACAAGTGTATTTACCATGTTCATGAATTCCTCCCGGGCTTCAGTGTTTGATTTGACCTCAACAGTTAGGGATTGAAGATTGTAGTACTCTTTTCTTAAGCTGTCTAGTGCTGTTAGAAATAGATAAATGTTGAATTCCTCCAGTCATTCATACTCTTTGTGTTAAGGTTAGTTCAGCTCCTCAAACACTGTATTTCTTCTAGGTGACATAATGATACACGAACTAGTACCTTCCCCTCAGCACACCGTTCACTTCCAGGTTCCTATCACTGTAGATGCATGCATATGTGTAGGACTTTCACTTTCTTCTAATTCTGTGGTCTCCCAAACCCAAAGCATAGTGTCATAAGTGTTCTTGGTTGCAGACAACAGAAGTTAACTCTGAGTAACTCAAGAAGAAAAGGTATTTGATAGAATAATTGCAGGTACTTACTATGTTGACTGAGTATCTGATAAATGAGGGTTAATCGTATAGGGACTGGAGGAGAGTAGGCAGTGCAGGACAAAGCCTCATTGCACCATAGGATCGACTTTATTAGTATGTTCTCTGAAACAGCTGCTACAAAGGAGCCTTGACTACAGTGTTCACAGAACGAGTACTGTGTTGCCACCAACTCCATAGAGAACTGGTGTCAGTACCACCAGTGTTGAGCTGCTTCTCTGAGTCACTTGTTCAATACATAATTTTCCTCACAGTCATATCTCTTTGGCTGTTATTAGATTAAGTGTATTATGTAAGCAGATAGATATAAATGTGGAAATGTATCCAAGTGTGTGAGTGTAGAGAGATATAGGTAAAGATGATTGATTATTGCTGGCAGGGTGGATAGATGTTGACAGATGGTTGAGAGAGTTTGTGTGTGTGTGTGTACATGTATAATCTTCCCATAAATCATAAAATGCTTCAGAAAGTGCATGGCACAGAAGTAGTACTCAAAAATAGGAAGTAGTGTTAGTCAAAGGGATCAATAATGCAGACTGGTGCAGCCACTATGGAGAACAGTATGGAGTTTCCTCAAAAAATTAAACATGGATCTCCCTTTTGACCCTGTGATCCCACTTCTGGGAATATATCCTAAGAAACCAGAAACACCAATCAGAAAGGACATATGCATCCCTATGTTCATAGCAGCACAACTTACCATAGCTAAAATTTGGAAACAGCCTAAGTGACCATCAGCAGATGAATGGATTAGAAAACTGTGGTACATCTACACAATGGAATACTATGCTGCTGTAAAAAGGAAGGAGTTCTTAGCATTTGCAGCAGCATGGATGGAACTGGAGAACATAATGCTCAGTGAAATAAGCCAGTCAATGAAAGAAAAATATCACATATCCTCACTCATCTATGGATAATAATAACCATTATAAACTGGTGAACAAAAATAGATACAGAGGCAGGGCAGCATCAAACAGACTGTCAAATTACAGCAACAAGGACAGGAAGGGTTGGTGGGGGGGTAACAGATCAGCCAAAGGACTTATGCATGCATTTAAGCATAACCAATGGACACAAAACACTGGGGGGTAGGGGAAGCGGGGTGAAGGACAGGGGAAAAAAGAGATATATGTACTAATCTTTGTAAAACTGTATGTAATAAAAAAGAAAGTTAATGCTATTGTTCTCTCCCCTTAGATATAGTTAGAATTTATTCTTTAGCTATTATTCATTGATCTTATCTACTCTGCCCAGCTAAAAGAAATAGATTCAAATAAAGGAAACACAATAATTCTTAATGTAAGCATGGTCTGCTTGGGTCACTTCATTGTTATATATTATATGTTCAAAAGTTATTACATAAAAATATAAGAGATTAAGCAGAAAAAAATAATTTGAATTAAGTAAACATGCATTATCTGATATTTTATTGACATATTACAGTGTTTGTGGGTATCCTTGAAGTAAAAGTCACTTCAAATGCTACGTAATTTTGAACAAACCACATAAAAATATGTTTATGAGTATAAAATATAAAAATAGGTATAAGGAAACTCAGAATCTTAGAGGTAAAACTATGGTGCTTTCCAGCATTTAAATTTGTTTTGTTTTGTTGCTTTTATTGACGTTACTAGAGGCCCATTGCATGAAAATTCATGCACTAGAGGGGGGTCCCTCAGCCCAGCCTGCCCCCTTTCACAGTCTGGGAGCCCTCAGAGGCAGGAGGCGACCTTGTGATCAGGGGAAGGCAATGCCCCATCATACCTCTGCTATTGCCACTGCTGGCAGCACAAGCCTTGGCTGGCTCTGGTTACCTGAGCCTCAGGTGTCCCTGGGTGGCTGGGGTCTGAGGGGACTGCAAGACTCTTGCTGTGCACCCTGGTGGGACTCAGGGGACTGGGCACCATCATCTTGTGGCTGTGGGCACTGCCATCTTTAAGGGCGGAGCAGTAATTAGCATATTCCCTCCTTATTGGCTGTGGGTGCTGCCATATTTGTGAGGATGTGAGAGTCAATTAGCATATTCCCTCTTTATTAAATGGGATTCTGTAACTAATATAGTTTAATACTATAAAAAGTTAAAAGAGTACTTTTCATGCAATTTATTAGTTTATCTTTTCACCTTCCAATCAGTCATTCAAAATTATTTAAAAAAATTAAAACATAAGTATTCTAAAAATCACTGATTACATTAATAGGATAATATTTCAGGGACTGTTCAAGAAAATTAGAAGCTACATTACTATGAATTCTATTGGTTAAAGGTAACATGCAGGCTTAATGGCACTAACACCATATACACACCACATCACCTCTCTAGTTCAATATTATTATAATACCATTTCATCTTACATGTTAGACAACTATCATCATGTGAGGTTATCATTGTAGTAATTTATTTGCAACAAATAAACAATCCGTAAGTGCCTTTTTCAACAAATGCAGTTTATTGGATAACTGATGTTCTTGTCTTGAGATGCCTTTCTATTTACATCTCTAGAGTTAAACTTTTCAATTCAGTAAGCTATTACTATAAGTGTCAGAGGTTTAGAATTATTATACGCCTTTATATTTTAGACTTCAGACTGGTTGGATTAGTTTTGATATAATTAATCTGATAAATCAGCAAATATAGTAGTTCAGTCTAAGGAGGCAGATCGTTTTGACTGACTTTGTTCCACTGTCAAGATAGGTAAAATGACCCTAGCCAGTTTGGCTCCATGGATAGAGTGTGGGCCTGCAGACCAAAGGGTCCTACATTTAATTCCAGTCAAGAGCACTGACCATGGTTGCAGGCTTCTCCACAGCACAGGCCCCGTTTGGGGTGCATGCAGGAGGCAACCAGTCAATATGTTTCTCTCACACTGATGTTTCTTTCAGTTTTTCCTCTCTCTTCCACTCTCTCTAAAAAAAATCAATGGAAAAATATCCTTGGGTGAGGATTTAAGGAAAAAAAAAAAAGGTAAAGTAGCTCCAATCCATTGACAAAAAGACAGAGAATAATTAACTATGCCTTGAGATTTGATATCTTCAGACAAGTCAAGTAATTCTACTATAAAATCCTGTTTCCATACAATAGTTAGAAAATAAATCAATAAGACAGAAAAAAAAAACTTAATTGAAAAATTCAGCTGCCTGGGTCTCTTTGCTCTGAGCAAGGCCATACATGTATTTCTGGTAGAGAGGCCACAGAAAGCAACACTTGATGGCTCCCTTGAATTCCAGAATATCAATAAAAACAGAACAGATGTTCAAGAAATTCTCTTGGAGTTTGGTGGCATAGCAAGCACAGATTCCAAGTGATAAACTCATATGCTAAGACCAGGATGCTACAGAAGAATTGTTATCTTTAAAGATTTGGTGTCTGAAAAATGTGTCTATGTAGCCTCAGACTCTAAAAACTCCAAACATTTCCCCAAATAGAAATAACAAATAAATGTAATAAAATGAGTTATTCTGATAGAAAAATAAATTATGGAATATTGGCATAATGTTAAACTAGAAAAGAACAAGGTCTTTTGCCTTCCTAAATGAACAAGGTCTATTTTGCCATGTTTTTTGAAAATGGATGTGAAGTGTCACATCTGTTATTGAGTTTAGGTACTTTCCATTTACTAAGTGAAACTGCTCCGTAATTGAAATGTTCATGTAACAATGCAAAAGATAAAAAGAAAACACAATGTTGTAATTTCACACCTATAACCACAAAGTAAACAAGTGCATAGGAGAATGAACCATGGAGGTAGAACATCATCATAGATTGATAATATTAATGTGCTTTTTTTTCCTAAGGGTAGTAGCAAATATCAGAAGAGGAAAATATCACCTTTGAAATTTACACTCTACATAGTGCTGTGCCCCTTCTTGTAAAAATCTTGGAAACTAGAAAACAGGGCATTTTTCAATGAAATTTCTTGTAATGTCGATCAAGTAAAAAAAATGTAGTTTGGCATTTTAATCATGATAATCATTATGTAGTGTCTTCCTTGACAAAATCTCTCTATTTAGTATACTGCTGAGCGTTCTTTGCTTCTCCTAGTTAGATAAACTTATTGAGGGACCTTTTCTTTAATCAGAAAACATTTTTGAGGAAGGAACTTTATTTTTTTCCTATTTAGCTCCGACCATTGAATGCCACATGTGTGAGATAAAGATGAAAGTTTCTGACAACCAGAAAATAATTATCTATCAGATAACATGAACTTGAACATCCCTGAGTGTTCAGATATTTGATTGTTAACATATTGGAAGTATAGAAATGCATCACGGTTACAGAGTCACTTTTCAATAGTGAAGGAGGCTATCAGTAGAAATATCTCTGTATTCTATGCAGCAGAAAGAGAAATATTGATTATTCAATACACTATTTCCATAACAACAAAGGCAGTAATACAAACATATCTTTGAAAATCCCAAGAATGAATATTAGCACACATGTCCTGCCATGTAACATAGTGTATGAGGTAAATAAATACAAGGTAGGGCAAAAGTAGGCTTACATTTTTTCTTATGGAAAATGATCCATCTAATCTAATAAAATAGTAATATTAAAATTGACTGTTTCTATGAGATGCCTAAGCCATGCCCACCAGCCAATCAGAGTGGCTGTATGCAAATTAACCCAGCCAAGATGGAGGCCGGCAGACACAGAACTGGAGTAAACAGCAGGCTTCTGTTGCACCAGGAGTAAAACTGTCTGCCAGCCAGCTGGGCTTCTCCTGTCTTCAGGCAACATTGTTGCAACATAGTTGCAATTATAGAAGTCTCAGAGCTGAAGCAAACAGCAGGCTTCCGTTGCACCAGCGATGGAGGAAACTGCCTGCCTAGAGTCTACTAAGGCAACATTCTTTCAATTATAGAAGCCTCGGAGCTGAAGCCAACAGGAAGCTTCGTTACCTGCCTAGGCCTTGGCTTAAAGGAACAGTGTATCAATTATGGAAGATAAATAAACTCCCAAAACCTGCTTCCAGCCAGCCTTGCTGGGATGTTGAGTCAATGGGAGCTGTGAGCAGCCTGAAAGCCTGAAAACAGCCCTCAGGCACGCACCCAGGCTGGCCACACCCCAATGGGGTGAGGGACCCCACTGTGGGGCTTAGACAGCCTGCAAACAGCCATCAGGCCCTCAACCAGGCTGACCAGGCACACCAGCAGGTGGACATTCCCCAAGGGGTCCCAGCCTGCAAGGGGGCACAGACCGGGCTGAGGCACCTCCCGAGTACACAAATTTTTGTGCACCAGGCCCCTAGTATATAATAAAAGGCTAATATGCAAATAGTTCCCTCAACCAGGAGTTCAACTGGAAGTTCGACCAGGGGCCAGGGCCAGCCCACCAACTGCCCACGGCCCCTCCCCGTGTGCCCTGGCCCGATCTACCCCCATCAGGGTGGGCAGATTCCAACTGTGCACAAATTTGTGCACTGGTCCTCTAGTGAATAATAATACAAGATAAACTCTGCATTTCAGATACTCACAACTGTGACCCTACTTTTGCCCCATCTGGTAAATAAGTCAGAAGTTACCTACTAATGACAAAATGGACCTTACTCTATGAGCCAATGAAAATGGCTCAATTTTCTATCTGTTCAACATGCTCATGTCATTAAAAAGTCTATACCCCTCACTATATTTGCAAAAAAGATATGCCTTTATCAATAAAATATATTTGCATTTAGATGCACTCGTTTTATTGGACATTGTTCCAATAGATTATTATTGAACTCAGACTGAGGAAAGAGTAACTGGTGCCATCACTATTGTTACATGAACACTGGAGTAATAATTTGTAAAAATGACGGTCTGTTTTGAGTCTTTTTACTATATTAGCTATGTGACTTAGATAAATTTTCTAACATCTCTGAGTCTTTAAAATTTTGTCAAACAAAAAATGTATAGTTATTATGCTTATTTTAAAGTATTGATACATAGTACACTCAATAAATGTTAGTTTCTCCATTTTTCTTTTATCACACAGCCTGACATTTTATCAAGTAGAGATTCATTGTTATTAATAAACTACCTCATTTAAAATTGAAATGTCTCAGGGAAGTTTAAGATTTTTCTATCTTTTTTTCAGTTCATTTAATTAGACTATTTTATGCCTAGATCTAAACTCAACCTCCAGGATTGAGTACAATATGGAAGCAGGATGTGATAAGGAGGGTGAAAAGGTGATAGATGTGACTTAAATGTATGGTGCTAGAAATCAATTTTATCTGGTTTAAAAGAATTGAACTCAAAATTTTCAAGGTGAACACTGTAGGAGTTTTCAAATGGAGAGTAGGAGCCGATCCATTTTCCAATCTGCTTGGGCTCTCAATTCCTGGGGTTCTCTTCTTATTGCAATAAGCTTAATATAAAAGGAGTAAAAGGGGAGAGGTGTGGAGGGCATTTTTCCTTTAAACACTTAACACAACTTTTAAAAAAAAATTCTGATAGCCAAGCTGAGAGAGTAAGTTCTTCAGATATAGTCCCTTAATAACACAAAAGGGAAATTTTAAGAGTAGAGACATGAATATGATAAACATCCTGTTTATAATTTCCTGGGTAAAGGTACAGTCATATCATTCTTGCTCTCTAGTTCCCAGGATTTAGTCCTTTTCACATAGAACCCCATTTTCTAATCTGCACTACAAACACTGAAAGAAATATAGCAATGAGTCCACTTCTGGTCCAGCAGTTCATATATTGTCACCTTGCTGAATGCATTGACACCTCACAATGACCCCATGAAATAGGAGCTATTTTTTTTTTTTTTTTTTTTTTTTTGGTCATGACTATTTTACCAACATGGAAATGGAGCCAGGTCTAATGCCTGCAAATATCACAGTTGAAATTAGAATTTAAATAGTTTATTTTCAGTATCAGTGCTCAAAACATTATGCCCTAATGAATACAGCCAAATAAATTGCTTTTTAAAAGCAGACCGTATTTTTGAAGTTTTATTTTATACTGGGACTATTTTTTTGGCAAATGGATTTTTCTTACGAAACATTTTTAATGTTGACATTACTGCAAGTGTCCCCCTTTATTCCCCTTCCACCCACCTCTACTTCCCCCTCCCCTCCCTTGATAGAAAGTTTATCTGCATTCTTTTTACATGCTATTTTATATTCAAAGAGCAGCTTTTATGTGCTAAAATATTTTAAGATGATGTATGTAAATAAAATAAAACTCTTGTCTACTTGTTCAAATATTATTGTAGACATGTATATGTATATACTTACCCTCCTTCCTACTAAAATATTATAGATAATTTCCTAACAAAACCTCCCATTGAATACCATGTGATTCCCAAGCGTTGGTGCTTGCACATGTGCCCTTCAATCTTTACAATGTGTCTTTGCAAATAGAACTTCCGGTAGAACCTAAATAGTAGAATTTAGTACATTTTTATCACTACAGTATAACTTTGTCTTACATATTTTTCGTGTGTGTGTGTGTGTGTGTGTGTGTTTGAGAGAGAGAGAGAGAGAGAGAGAATAAGTTACCAGTAAAATGGTTGAATAATGCACAGAAATGGAAATGTGTGGTGTTTACAGGTTTTACACACACACACACACACATACACACACAAACAAACAATAAAATAAAGACACATTTTTGGATCAGTTTTCAGCCCATCAGGAAGACCCCAGAAGACTGCTGGTGGCCCATGGCCTTTTGAGAGCACTAGGTGTCTGTGGAGGGCAGACAAGGCCACACAGGTTAACTTTTTGAATTCTTACAGCTTAGTCCTTCCATCTCCATCTCAGTCCTTACTGCCTGTTAGGCAGGATTTTAGCTCAGAACTGTCCCAGGGCTAGATGATCCCTTGTGTGGATCTCTTAGCAGCAGATTACAAGACCACTGCTGCCAGACTGGCCTTGTGTCTCCACACCACCTCCACCTCTCACTGTCTGGGCACCACATTAACTCTCAGAATTTAAGCTGTGCAGCCGAAGAGCCTGGGGCCTTTCTAAAGATTCCACATTTTTTCTGTTTGAGAATTATGAGAGAGGAGTTGCCCGTTTTCATGCTTTATTTCTCTTCTTATAATAGTTTTGGAAATAACTGGGACATCCAACAACAGTCCTTGGGAAATCTGCCGTTTCCTTCATAGAGTTCTGAGTTGACTTGGCTGTTCGTCAAGCGACATCTGAACCAAATCAGAGCCCATGGGCTGACCAAGTCAGAGGGAGGGACCTTAGCTCCTTTAAACCCTTCGTTCTTTCTTATTCCTCCGTTCTGACTACAAGCTAGAACGAGTGGTATTCTTTCTGAACACTAATTTAAAGTTGGCAGGTTCACAGAAGGTTAGCTCTAAAAAACTCCGAAGTCTTAACTGCTGCCTAACTGCTTCATGTCATAGAAGAGGAAATTGAGCCTTGGTCACAAAAATAATGGGATATTCCAAAGTCACAAAGATACTAGTAAATCTGGAAACGGAACTCTTGATCTCTGAGTCATACTACTGTATTCATGCTTCTAAATTATTGCCTCACTAGGATTAAAAGGTTGGGCTTTATTATATAGAACAAATGCATGAGCACCCACTCTTTGTATTAATTTTTGGCAGCCTTGCCTAAAAGCACGCCATTAGTAAATTGAATACTAATCTTATTTTACCCCTTATTTACAATGATGTTATTCCTCATTGGTACCATGATTATTCCTCAAAAAATAATAGTCATCAGGGCATCACAGTGTCCTCAGAAATCTTACTTTCCATGTTTTCAGGAACCTTTTCCTTTCTCCTCCTCCAATAACTGTGGTTTCTATTATTTTTCACTTGGGTTCACTATCTCCTTTTGCAGAGAAGTTGATCATGCAGTGAGCACAATGGTGTCAACAGTCTCTGACTTGACATCTTTTCAGCACTGGTTTAAGGGTCAGGAAAGATAGAGACAGTCTTTCCTGATAAGTGTGGCAAGAATAAAAACAAACAAACAAAAAAAACCATTCTCAGGAGAGAATCTAACAGTCTAAAGAAATCACTTTGCCCACTGGGCAGAGGGTGCTGAGGGGGTGACCTCCAACCAGGGGTGGAACAGGACCCCAATTACTGTGATAAAAATCCCACCAGAGCCTGGCCAGTGTGGTTTAGTGGTTGAGAATCAAAAGGTCAGGATTTGATTCCCAGGTTGCAGGCTGGATCCCCAATAAGGGGCATACAGGAAGTGGCAAACCAATGGTTCTTTCTCATCATTGATGAAATCAATACAAATATTCATGGCAAGAAAAGACCCTAGAGCATAAGATTCAACTTTTAAAGAGAGGAATGGATGCCATGCTTGAGAAGTAGCAACAAATAATGCAGAAAATGTAGTATAAGACTCGAGGGCACTGAAAGATGCAAAGCTGAGTGCATGGGATAATGCTCTCCTGATTGGATACTTACAGGAGCAAAATGGACCCAGTCATTGCGTTAAACACTGAGCTATTAAGATTGCTTGAAATGACTGGGAGTCTACCTTGACTAATACCTAATACTGTATGTTGACAATATTTTCTCCCTGATTGTTTATATTTTTAAACTTTCTTCATTATGCCTAATAGAAATGTTATTTGTTTTAAATTTACCTTTATTGTTGAAAGTATTATAGATGTTCCCCTTTTGGTCCCTACTGTCCCCCTCTACCTTGTTCCCAGCCCCGCCCAAGGCCTTCACCCCACTATTTTCATTATGTTAAACCTGTGAGTTTATTCCTTTTTGTCATAGAGTTCTGTCATACTAGGACAGCTTTTAGCCACTCTCATCTCCAGGAATGAGTATGGACCTGTCACTTTGAAATTCCTCAGTGATGTAAATCTTGGGCAAACAGTAAGAAAATAAGCAGTCCTCAGTGTTTCAGCCCAATGCTGATGTCTCATCATCTCATCAACTATGTCATCGCTTTTTACTTATCTCATAGGTACTAGTGAGAACCTGGCTAAATGAAAGATTTCAGGAAATAGTCCCACCCTTGAATAGGGATCCCAGTATATTTAACTTATGATATTTTGAAGTATTTCTAAGAATAATTATTATTTTTTAATTCCTATAAATTATAGTTGTTAGACCAACACTTCTGTGTTTAAGATCAACAGTTTAAACTCATGAACTAATGTCAAACTTGTGCTCCAGCTTAATTGAATTTCTTGTCGCCTTTGAGTCATGTTACTTAACCATGACATCACACTCCTTAGTTCAGATAAATGCTTTTTTTCCCTAAAACTAGAGAAGGTGATAAATGTCTCCTATTGTTCATCTGTCAAACTATAGACAGTTACCACATAGCAAAAATGAAAGATCAAGAAAATTCATGTGTTTTTCTCAAAATCTCAGGATAGTTGATATATTCACTTCTTGCATTCTCTACCCAGGTCCATTTTTTAGTCTTTCTGAGGTATCTGACCTGATTGAGCTGGATCTCTCTCACAGTGGGGGCAGGAGTAAGGATTGTTCTGCTGATGGCTAGATTTCATATATGCAAGGATAAAACAGAATTTCCATGAGCTAGTAGCAGATGAGCCTCATTATGCTCACAGTTGTGTCACTCTTGAGGCCGCTTCTGCACCTATCAGGCCCTCTGCTTCCTTTCCCAGAGTTCTCTACCAAAGAAATGAGACTTTCTAGTCTCTAGTGCTTGAGCTCATGCTGTCTTGACTAATTAACTGATCCCAGCTGTTCTTCTATAGCAACACATAATTTCACATCTGCAGGGCCATTTGGTTCACAGATGTGAGTGGCAAAGATCACTGCTTGACTATGTTTGGAAGTTTGGGGTTGTAGTTAGAATTGGAGTCAATTTAAAATGAAAAGTTTTAATTACCTTATAGTCTGACTACATGTTGACTTTCAACAAGTATATCTTTTTATGGGTTGAAAACTAAACTCTACAAATCTGAAATCCCCCTTAAAATAAGTAAAAATTGCACACACGCATAAGCAAAAAAAAAAATGAAGGCTTAAAACTAAAAGATAAATTAAGATCTATGTTTAACTGTGAATGAAAACCATGAATGTTGAATTTCTACTAATGAGCTACATGACCCTAACAAGTCAACTAACACCTTGTAGTTTTTTTTCCCATTGATAAAACAAGATATGGTTAGATGTTCTGTAATAAAATTTTGGTTTATAATTTTATGATATCATAATTTATGTTAAATAGGGAATAGAGCTACTAAAATATCATAATTATATGAACAACTAGAGGCTCGATGCACAAAAATTTGTGCACTCGGTTGTGGAGGGGGGTCCTTCAGCCTGGCCTGTACCCTCTCACAGTCTGGGACCCCTCCGGGGATGTCTACCTGCTGGCGTGCCTGGCCAGCCTGGGTGAGGGGCTGATGGCCATTTCAGGCTGCCCACAGCGCCTTCAGGGTTCAGGTCCCTACTGGGGTGCCTGGCTAGAAGCAGGTATTTGGGATTTATTTAAACTTCTATAATTGAAACTTTGTTGCCTTGAGTAGAGCTCAGGGCCTGCAGGGCCCTGGCTTCCTCCATTGCCCAGGGGCAACTCCAGCTCTGTGCCTGCCATTTAGTTGAGTTAATTTGCATATTTTCTCCTGATTGTTTGGTGGGTGTGGCTTGTGGGCGTGGCTTGTGGGTATAACGGAGTGAGGGTCAATTTGCATATTACTCTTTTATTAGATTAGACTAGAGGCCGGGTGCACAAAAATTTGTGCACTCTGGGAGGTCCCTCAGCCCGGCCTGTGCCCTCTCGCAGTCTGGGACCCTTGGGGGGTATCCATCTGCTGGCATGCCTGGCCAGCCCAGGTGAGGGGCTGATGGCTGTTTGCAGGCTTACCAAGGCCCCTAGTGGGGACCGTCACCCAATGTGGGTGTGGCCAGCCTGAGTGAGGGGCTGATGGCCATTTCAGGCTGCCCACAGCCCCTTCAGGGTTTGGGTCCCTACTGGGGTGCCTGGCTGGAAGCAGGTATCTGGGATTTATTTAACTTCTATAATTGAAACTTTGTTGCCTTGGTCTCCCGCTCGCAGCCTGGGTTGCCTCTGGCAACCCAAGGTCCCAGCCTCGCAGGTATCTGGGGTTTTTTTTATCTTCTATAATTGAAACTTTTTAGCCTTGAGTAGAGCTCAGAGCCCATTCTTCCATTTCCTGGGGCAACTCCAGAGTTCTCTACTGGGTTCCTCCATTTCCTGGGGCAACTCCAGCTCTGTGGCCACCACCATCTTAGTTGAGTTAATTTGCCTATTTGTTCCTGATTGGTTGGTGGGTGTGGCTTGAAGGTGTGGCTTGTGGGCATAATGGAGTGAGTTTCAATTTTCATATTACTCTTCTATTAGATTAGATGATGTTTCTCTTAGAAAACACAGAGGATATCATAAATAGAAAAGACAGCCCAGCAGATTTAGAAAAAACATATGCTTGGTACAAAACTTACAAACAACAATGATCAATCAGTAAGTGGATAGTGAAACCTGAGAGTAATAGCAATGCAATGTGATATGTGAAAACTATTATTTTAGAAAATGAAAGTGAACTACAAAACTAGTGAGGTAAGGAAAAGGGGGATGGATAGGTGTGACAGAACAAAGTCCTGCTCAGTCCTTACTGGTCTCTCAATGAGCGATACCAATGTGATTTTTTAAGAGGAAATCAGAAAACAGCAGACAAGCACTTTCATCACTGGTGAATATTTTCTCTCAAGCTAACAAACATCTCCTTGGACCATTTCCTCCATCAACATATTACTCATTTGAAAGAAAACTTTGAAGGTTCTCTGTTAAAAAGAATTTTTTAAAAGATAATGGCTATTTCTGATGAAAAAATAATATTGTGTTCTATTTTATTTCTGTACACATAACTAATTCAGGGGCTTTTCATTCAAGTTTGGATCTTGTCTTCCTCCCTTCTTCCTTTCCCCCTTTCTTCACATATTTTTACATTGTTTGAATTTCCAAAGGATTGATGTGGCTTCAAAATTGAAGTGTTGCAATATTCTCAACTTACAATATTGCGTCCTTTGAAATTATTCTCATCAATATTGCACAGATGAGACTTTAATTTTTCTTCTAAATTTTTTTTGTGGTTTTACGTGTTCTCATACCCCACACAAATATACCTAAATGTCATGTCTCAGCCAGTAATTGAATTTTTTATCCATTCTGGCCCTGATTTCTCTCTCACGCAGGCACATTTTTTTTTTTACTGTAAATAGGATGATCATTAATTGCACTCTCTAGTAGAACCAAATATTCTAATCACCCTAATTAAAAGTATGTGAATTTCTGGCTAATGCACCTTACTTCACATTATTCATCATACCCATATGCCTCAGCTTCCTTCTATTCAATTATACCAGCTTTTTCCCTAGGAAATCAGCTTATTAATATCAAATGAAAATCCCAAGGAAGGCCTGATTATCAGGTACACAGTAGAACCTCTTTTCTACTTTTGACAATCATAATTTACATCTTCTATTGTTTGTTATATATCTAGAAGTGTGTTGGTAAATTTTAACAATCGGCTCTTTGGGGAGTGAGGGGAGGTATAGGGAAGATACTGATTTTCAAAGCTTACAGATGGTGGTGGTGTAAATATTCTGAATATGGCTGATTTTAGGGTATCCATGTGACTTCACTGAATGGGGAGTTGAAAAAAATTGATACACAGTTGGGTCTTGTTCACTAGTACCAACTGACGGCAGCAAATAGAGCCTGCGTCTCCAAATTGATGATTATAAAACCTTGAGAGTACATAATATTTTAAATCTATGAGGTCTCTATATGTCCATAACAATACTCTGACTATATTTGCTGCATAATAATGCATAGAATATATGCATTATTAGAAATTTTGGTAATGTCTGCTTTTCATGTCCTGGGATGTATGAAAATAAATGTGATCCAGTGCCCCTCTCTTGAAGACCTGATAATTTGATTTCCACAAATAAGTGTCATTTCCAGAGCACATTCACAACTCACATACATGATCTCTTACAAGTATTAATCCTCTCAGAGGATATGATTATTATGCTTATACAGATGAGGAAACCGGGGGTCAAATGAGATGAGCAATCGCCTCTTATACGTAAGTTGCCACGTTACATAAATTCAACTGGCAAAGCCATGCTAGTACTGATTTGCTACTTGTTTTAGTTGCAACCACCTGTCTCCCTACCCTGTTTGCCACCAAAAAAGAGAGAAATAAAAGACATTAATCTCCTATCCTCTTAATAAATTAACAATAAATGCAGATTGAGATAAAATTAGTTGATAATTTTAGGGCTGGTGTGTAGTGAAGGATCTGGCCTTTGTCGCTGGCTTCTGGGACATTATTTCTAAAACTTTAGAATTTCCTGAATGATAAGAGTGTCTTTCTTATTCATGGTGGGCCCCTCTAACCACAGTTGATTGTTTATGCTATTGAGGTGAATCATGGTGAGCCCTTTGAGTGTGTGATATCAGCCAGACTGCTAGAGGAAAGCGTGCTAGGGACTGAGTTCAAAAACAAGGGAAATCAATCAGTGGATCAATCAGTCAGTCACGCCTAAGTAATGAGCTGTAATAAAAACTCTAGATATTGAGGCTTGGTTTAGCTTCACAATGTGGTGATGCTCCTTAGGGTTGGTCATACATCAATGCCCAGAGGTAAAACATCCCCAGGACAACGGAAGCTTCTCATTTGAAACTTTCCCAGACTCTGCTTTATATGTCTCCCTATTTTTTTTTTATTGATTAAGGTATTACATACGTGTCCTTATCCCCCAATTGTTCCCCCTCTTCATGCCCTCACCCCCCTGGTGTCTGTATCCATTGGTAAGGTTTATATGCATGCTTACAAGTCCTTTGGTTGATCTCTTCCCTTTACCCCTACCCTCCCCTACCTTCCTTCTGAGTTTTGATGGTTGGATTGATGCTTCTCTATCTCTGGATCTGTTTTTGTTCATCAGTTTATGTTCATTATATTCCACAAATGAGTGAGGTCATGTGATACTTATATTTTTCTGATTAACTAGCTTATTTCATTTAGCCTTGGGTGATTTTCAGTACCCTTTTCCTATAATGAACCCTGTGAATATATTGTTAAGTGAGTCTGTGAGTCCTTCTAACTAGTTATCAAAACTGAAAGTCATTTTGAAGGCCCACAGTCTAGTAGTTAGTATCTGAAACCATGGACAGACTTGGGAATCTGGAGGTTGGTGTCCTCAAACCTCTCCGTTTGACTATAAGAAAATGCCCTAATAAAAATGAATTTGAAAAGACTACAATTTCAATTTGTTTCATGTGAAGAAAAATGTATTCTTTAAATTTCTCAGTGTTAGCACCAGGAGGCAGGATGCTCTACTATTTGTATTTATACCCTAAATCCCTACCCTTGGCTGAAACTTCAAAGTTTCACTAAGAAAACATTGGTATTGGAAATCACATATTTTTAGAAAATTGGCCTTTAGAAAATAAACCTTGCATTTGTTTATCTCTTTTTGAGAACTTTTAAATTGTCTGCCATATTACTCTTAGATAACAGAAATTAAGAAAGGGACAGTACCAAGTATTAAAAGATTGAATAGTGATATGCTTGAAATATATTAAAATGAAATGTATAAAGAAATGGGAGAGATAAATCAGACAAATCAAATATTGGGTGGTAGATAAATTATTTTATTTGTATAATGACAGAGCGAGGTCTTTAAGACACATCCTCAGACCCTTCCATAAAATTTTCAAAATAGACCTGAGTCCATTTACATGAACCTTCAAAGTATTTTAAGTTAAAAGAGTTTTACATGAACTTAGATATGGGTATTGCTATAAGATCTCTAAGCTCATTGATAAGTGTGCTAGTAGGACTGAAGGTAAAGCGATTGAATCACCTATACTTGTCATTCTTTGTTATTCATATTCTAATCTTTTCTATATAGAATAGGTGAAAATAACCAATTTGCCCCCAGAAAAGAGCAGAAGACATATTCAGTTACCTAAGACAATGTCCAATATTTCGATGTTACTTAATCTTGTGGCATTAAGAACATTTTGGGAGAAGGCTAGGCAAATTTCACTCCAGAAAGCTTATGTTAAAACTTTTGAGGAAAGTAAAATTTCTATCTTCTCTGCAGTAACCACTATGAGCACATACATATGTACAAAATAAATTTTAATGCTGTATAATATGTGTGTATGTCATTTGACGTATTCAACTATACATTTAATAATATACATCAATCATTATTAGGCAACCTATTTAAAGTATTAATATATAATCCCTAGTGATGGTAGTTGGTGACCAAATATGTGTAGCTTATTATAGAATGATTGATCTCTTAGATCTCACCCTAGATACATAATTGTTAAATTTTGAATAAATCTAAGTTTCTATTCCATAGAAACTATTCTATGCTTTTGGTCTTTAAATTACTCATCACTGGATGTTCTGTAGTATGTGTATGTTTTTTCTGTACAGTAATCAGCCAAGCTGTGGTAATTAATCACTGTGTAAATTTAGTGGATTTGCCTTCCATGTTTGAGTAGGGATTTTCATAAGGAAAATAAATATGATGCATCCTCAATTCTGAATTACCTATGGGAAGACAGAATTTTTTATTCCCTTTTGTATAAGTAGGAAGTTAGTCACATTTAATATTTGAAATACTAAATGTTTCCTCCATTTCATGAAGTTGGAGAAAGTGCATTTCGCTGTAGAAGAAAACAGACATTGAGGCAGTTCTATTTTATTGATAGACTGGATATGGAAGTGTGGAACTATTCCCCACATTTTTTTTTTGTCCACTTCTTATGAACTGTCAACCAATGGTTGTTGGCATCAGAATCCTTAATTTGGTGTGCAGTGAAGAAGAAAACGTTATTCAGTGCAAAGAGCTCAATCGTGATACAGCACAGTTGTCGAGCAGCAACTCAGTTCAATTCTGAAGCAGCATGTCTGTGAGGCGTAAGGCCAGGTGGTCCTGTGGCCAGACCCCTCTCTGGCTAAGCAGCTCTGCTCTGCTCAGCTTCCGTTTGCTCTGCCCTGCCCGCTCTTCTGCACTCTGGTCTAGCAAGACATCTTTGCTGTTTTATCTTGAATATTTCAGCTTCAGCTGGGGAAATGCAGTCTTTAATCTTTGGTGGAAAGGAAAAGTGTGCTCCCAGAGCCATAGGGGAGCTGACTTATATAAACAAAAGTCCCTGATTCATCCATCCTTATGCAAACAAGGACTCCAAATCCTTGCAGTTTGATTGGCTCAAAGACACTGTCCTGATTGAACAGAAAGGAAAGAACTCTGATTGGTCAGTGCAGATGCTGATGGAGATATAACTGCACAGCTGAATGAGGAAGTCACAGTTCTATTGGTTGAAATGCCATTCTGGATCTCCTTTGTAAGTCCTGGCTCAGACCACAGGATCACAGTGCAGGCAGGCAGGTAAGTGCAGAATTCTCCCTGAACCATACTTTGGTTGGGTGAGAGGCCCCTGTGCAGAAATGCGTGCTAGCCTCTCTTTTTATGTGTGGGTTTTTTTTTTGTTTGTTTTTATTTTCGGTTGCCTGTGTGTGTGTTTGTGTGTGTGTCTCTGTGTGTCTCTCTGTGTGTGTCTCTCTGTGTGTTTGTGTGTGTCTCTGTGTCTGTGTGTTTTGAGGCCAGAAGACCTTCTGAGTAGACGTATTTTTTTCTCAAGGTCCCAATAATAAATTATTGCTAAACAATGGATAATTTCTTTAAAAAGATGCCAGTTAAATATTTTTTCCAGACAAGAAAAAAAATGAGATCCTTCTCTAGATTTCTCAGATTATAAAGAATGACTAATATGTAGAAGTGGGCAAAAGTAAGTTTAATGTAGTGTGCAGTGAAGAAGGAATACACAAAACACAGTTTATTCTTGTATTATTACTTATTAATTATTGTATCACTTTCCATAGAGATGACATAAGCCTACTGTTGCCCAACCTTGTATTTTAAAGAAGTAAGTATATTTTAATCCATTAACTAAATACTTGGGCTCAAATATAAAACCTATTGTGTTCTGAAAGGATCAGAAGAGACAGAACTAAGGAAGCTTTCCATAAATTTGTAATTTTCTCCAAATACTAATTATGTGTAAAAGAAAAAAGCTGAAATATCCATATATATGAATAAATGAAGGGGAAAGGTGTGAGATAGTAAATACATTATAGATTCTTTTTTAAACCCTTCATGGATATTTAAAGAAGTCAACCAGATATATTTACCATTTAAAACACAATAAAAGAGTTCTAATTAAACTCAAGTAGCTCTTTTAATTTTTATGCTCCATTTAATGAAAATAATTTGCCTCCAATAATAAGAAAAGCTCCACTAAAAATTGTACACCAGAAATAAATGGCATTAATATAATATATAGTATAATATTTAAGCCAGCATGTGCCTGCACACAGAAGCTTTGCTTATATTTATGGAAAAATATTTTCTATTTTTATATTAAACTAGAGGCCCAGTGCATGAAATTTGTGCACTAGTAGGGTCCCTAGCAGTTGCAGGCTGCCAGCAGGGTACTCCCTCTCTTCTCCCTGCCGGCTCCACCCCTTGTCAAACTCCCAGATGACCTCCCGTTTGAGGGAACAATTTACTACGCTTTTATTATATAGGATATCTCACCAAATAGAGGTAAAAAAATAATTTATATAATAAAAGCCTAAGTAACATTTACAGCAGAACTACTAGAATATTCAGTTGCTAGGATGCACACTGATCACCAGGGGGCAGATGCTAAATGCAAGAGCTGCCCCCTGGTGGTCAGTGCACTCCCACAGGGAGAGCACCATTCAGCCAGAAGCTGGGCTTACAGCTGAGGAGTGCAGGGGTGGTGGCAGGAGCCTTTCCCGCCTCTGTGGCAGCACTAAGGAGCAGCAAGCCAAGTGGTAAGGAGCAGTGAACAAGCAGACAGTAAAGAGCGAGGGGTCCAGAACTGCAAGAGGGATGTCCGACTGCTGGTTTAGGCAGACATCCCCTAAGAGGTCCTGGAATGCAAGAGGGTGGAGGCCAAGCTGAGGCACCCCTACCCCCACCCCCATGCACTAATTTCATGCACCTGGCCTCTAGTGCTTTAAATAAAAAAAAAAAAAATGGCTTGATACATCTTCTCTTGAGAAGAGAGCACTAATTAAAACCATAACCCTTGGTAAGATTCTCAATATAGTCATCCTTTTGTTGTGAGTAAGGACAATAGGGCTGAGAATGGATTTGGTTAATATCATTCTTCAGTATATGTAACAAACAACTCTTTACTAGTCCTGAATTCTAATAGGGGAGAGTAAAATATTTATCATTTTATTAAGTTTCAATTAGACTTAAATGCTTAATGAATATTTTTTTCATCCAAATAATGATTTTTTTATTTTAGATATATTTATTTTTTACTTTATTACAGTTGCCTTCCCTCTACCCTGCCCCCTCTCCACACCCTAAGTCTTCACCAAAATATATTATGTCTGTGTCCAAAGGCTATTTAATATATAGTTGGGTTAATCTCTTCCAGTCCTCCCCATATTAGTGTTAATTTTCTCTGTGAGCCTTCTAATAAACCTTTAATATATTACTTCATGATATTGCAGAAATAATGGATTTCATATTTTTCAAACCCAATGGTCAACATACCTAGCTTTTAGGACTACTATGAGGGGTCAAAAAATGGCACAATATAAAGTACTTGATCCAATTGCTGCAATTGATGAAGGTTCTGAACATTGTAGCTATTATTACTATTTAAATTTAAACTCCTGGTACTGGATATTATAAACACTTGGAAATTCTTTTATTTGATAACTTAAGTTATGAATTATTTCAGCTATACATGAAGTATCCATTTAATTTATGTTTTCCTCAATTATATTGAATGAATTTTAGATATACCTAAACCTCAATATCGTTTTTTTTTAAAGCAAGTTTAGCAATATTTAAGTAGTAAGTTTTTCATAGCATTATTTTATCCTCATTTGACCCTAGACTTTGTTGTATTTTGCACAATTATTAATATTAAAAACAACAAATGTGTGTGAAATTTATTTGTATCCTTTTTAAGCTAGTAAATTATATCTCATACTTTTAAAAGCAGCTGCATATTTATGAACTGACCTTGATTTATTATGACATTGATATTTTTGCTGGCATCCCCAGGTCCAAATTATCATTAACTTTCAAAAAATATTGATGATATTGATGATGTAAGCAAACTCCTAAATTATGGGATTAAAGTGATTTTCACCCATAGATGCCCCAGAGGCCATCATGTATTTAGTTCCTTCTAGGAAACAATTCTAAGTAAAGGGCAATTAGTAAGATCTACCTCCTGAAAAACAATTCTCTAGAAAGGACAGCAATTTCTTTCAGACACAGTCCACTGGTTAAGAAAGAAAAAAAAAATTCATATACAGAGTCCAAGGTGGTCAATTTGCCTTCAAACAACTCAGGGGAGAAAAGCTGCATTAGTGAAAAGGACTCTTCTCAGCCCTGAGGTATTAGCCATTCGATTGTGTAGGAGGAGAAAGACTGTGTGGAGACTGCTTCTAATGAGCTCTACAGGGAATGTTTATATAATTCAGCCTCTGTGAGATAATGATGGGCTGGTCCAAGGGGGGAGAGTGGTTTTTTTCCTTAGGGGTAGGTTTGTGATTCCATGAAAGCACTGATAAATAGTGCATTGGCCAACTGGTATACCTCTTAGGCAACGCAGATGGTAGCCTTCTGAGAGAAAATGCTAAAAGAAATCACATAGAATTTTTTTCTTAGACTTTCACTCTCATTTTTATTGTCTAGGTGGAGAAACAAAAAGAGTTTCCAAGAGCCATTGTTTAAAAATAAAATAAGGAACCGTGTAGATGGTTTTCTCTCATGTACAGATGACCGGAACTCATCTGGGAAGGCAAGATCTCTCTGAAGATGCCCGGTGTTCTTGCTTTACGCTAATCTCTTCCCTTTTGGACTTTGCCCTGCAAACTGTGCCTAGTAGCTGTCCTGGTTCTCCCTACCTCAGCACCCTCTCTCTGACTTTTGGAGATCATCAGGTTCTGTCTGGGCCCTCCCACCACACGCTGTGCCCTGGACACTCTCCAGACAGTAGCCATGGGTGACAGTAAGGCTTACCTCTTCTGTTTTCTCAGAATTTTTGCTATATTCTATTTTCCTGAAACTCCAACTTCCACTTCCATAGAAGTCCTCATATAAAAATTATTGATTAAGGATAGAGAGGGATAGTTCATAAAAACCATGGCCAAGTTCAAATAAGAAATTAAATAATGTAATCATGTAACTATCATCTCTTGTCCCATTTACCTTAATTAGGATACCAAGCTATATATTTTGCTTTTTAATTATATCTCCATTTTTAAAAAGGAGAGACTATCTGAAAAAAACTGTAATTATTAAATTTTATTGCATTTTATATTTGATCTAAAAATCCCCTAAATGGATTAATAATCAGCCTAATAAAAGTTTCCTGATTTTTATCTCCTTAAATTATCTACACATAATCTGTTTTCTATATATTTATGTATAAACCACTCATAAAAATCCTAAGAGTGAAAGTCAGAATACAAAAAGAAAAAAAATGTTTCCTTTCTAGAGTCTGTTTTCTAAAATAAATATTTGTAATTGTTGATTTTTTAAAAACTTTACTACAGAGACTTGTTGAAACATGAGGTGGAATGTGCTTTTAAAAAAGAGAGAATGCAAAAGTATTATTTCAAAACAAACATGGAATTTATAATAATTTCTATTTTAATGCTATATAGTAGTTGTAGTATAATTCTGTCTACTAGTCCATATGCAGTAAATTACAACTGTAGAATTCCCAGGATATACACAATACAAAAATCTATAAAAATTATGTGTTATATATGTATTAATGTATACATATTACACACACACACACACACACACACATATAAATCCTCACCTGAGGCTATATTTTTCCCATTGATTCTTAGAGAGCATGGAGGAGAAGGATGAGGAGGGAAAGAGAAACATCAATGTGAGAGAGACACATCAATTTTTGCCTCCCACACACCACACACAACCTGACCCAGGGGCCTGGGATGGAGCCTGCAACTGAGGTACCTGCCCTCGACCAGAAATCAAACCCAAGACCTTTGGTCCTTAGGCTGACAGTTTAACCACTGAGCCAAACCAGCCAGGGCTAATGTTATATATTAATGCTTTTTATTATTAAACAATATAAATTATTTGAAAAACTAATATGAAAGTTAGGAAATCTAAGATTTTAATATTACAACTGAGTTTCCTCTAGATCCTTTTATAATACCAAAGAGATTGCTTTCTCCTGATGTTTTATAATTTTCTTTTGGACATTACACTTAACGTTGTCTCCAACTCAAAAGTGCAATTTTGGAAGCAAATATATAATTATACTGTGCAAATATTTTATGTGTGTTGTACCTAAGTAATGTAAACAAACACACACCACTCTCTTCAAATATTTATTATTAGAATTTTATTAAACACTAGAGGCCCGGTGCATGAATTTGTGCACCAGTGGGGTCCCTCTGCCTGGCTTGTGGGATTAGGCAGCTCTCCAACATGCCCTAAGGGGTATCAGCTTATGAGAAGACACAGGTCAGGCCAAGAGACCCTGTCAGTGCACAATCAGGGCCGGGGAGAGACACAGAGTTTGGCCAGTGAACGAGGGACCACAGGAGGGCTCCAGGGCATGTCCAGCCCATCTTGCTTAGTATCAATCAGCCAGACCCCAGCAGCAAGCTAACCTACTGGGCGGACCATCTGTCCCCTGGTGGTCAGTGCATGTTATAGCGACTGGTTCAACCGGTTGACTGTCTGCCCCCCCCCCGGTGGTCAGTGCATATCATAGCTAGTGGTTGAGCGGCCTTGGAATATCGTTAGCATATTACACTTCGATTAATTGAACGCCCCATTGGTTGACTGGACACAGCCTATTAGGCTTTTATTATAGAAGAAGGATAGGATTGGTGAGCAAACAGGACTGGTGCACAGTTTTGCTGAGAAAGGGAACTCATAGTAAGAGCTGCAAAACCAGGGTCTATCGTGACAATTATATGAATCACTGTCATTATTAGCACTTAACTAGGAAATGTCAAACATCACCTCCTGAGGTTGGTGCTATTACTTACCATCATTTTATTGATGTGGAAACTAAAGCACTGAGCAGATAAGGAACGTAAGTGGCGGAGCAGGTGAAAAACAAGCTCTGGTTGGCGTTACCAGGGCCATTTTTCTCTAAACAGCTCCCTTATGAATATATAATCCACAGACCAGGGCATAGAATATTAAGACAAGTGTTTGAGACTTCAAAGAGATTTTAATTCCCAATGGGTGCTTCAAGCTCCCCAGCTCTGAGCTCGGGGAGAAAGAAGCATTAATTTAGTTCAAACTTTCAGCTCCCTTATTTTGTTGATAAAGAAATCAAGGCTTAAGGAAATGTACAGACCTGCCTAAGAACGTATTAGTAGCAAAGCAGCATTTGCCTATTAGGCACCAATTAGTAATGACAACTGTGGGCTTCACGTTCGATGCCCCTGCACATGTTGCTCAACACCTTCTTTTCCGGTCCTCAGCTATATTCTCATGTCGTTGCTATGTGACTGTAATTAGAAGATAGACACCGGTAGGTAAATATTTGCTTTTTGAAAAGTTTTCCTTTCTCTAAGTTCTTTTATATAATTTTTTTTTTTAGCTTTCTTCCTGTCTCTATACCTGACCCATTGGTTCTATTTGCCTGCCTGTGGAGTAAAAAGCCCAGGACACTCAGAAGGCCCCTTTTGCTAGCATTTGTTAAAATATCTGACCACATTTTAAAATTTAGAATCTTTTTCTTTTAAATAGACTTTATTTTTTTTTTTGAGTAATTGTTGGTTCACTGTGCGGGAAGTACAGAGGGCTTGCGGTTGCACCCTGCTCATCAAGGTGCACTGCACTCTCCACCAGCAGCATTATGCAGCAGGATGGCCCATTCGTTACAGCTGGAGAACCTTCACTGACACAGCATCATCACCCAAAGTCCATTGTTCACATCGGAGTGCACCATTGATGTGGTACATTCTATTGATTGAGACAGATGTGTAATAGCATGCACCCACCATTATAGTATCATACAGAATATGAAACTAAAATTATTCTTTGCATGGCATACTTTCACTGCCCTGAAACTCCTCTGCACGCAGGCTATTCATCCATCTCTCTCTCTAGCAGGGCTATTTCTTTCTCTAAAATGTTATATGAAAATATTCCATTTGTAATGTAACAATAGCAAAGGTGCACAAAATAAATATAAAACCTGCTCTCAAACAGCCTCCCTTGTACATTTTGTAGAGCAGTGAAGTGATTATGTAATCATTTTGAAACTGGTTTTTATAAGAAATGAAAAGCAAGATGCTTCTTGATTTTATTTTTCTTTCCTTTATCATATCAACAATTACATTTTAGTTAGTATGGAGGGGGAGAAAAAGGATAACAAAATGTGACATTCCTTTCAAAAATGAAATATTCCTTAGGTAACAGAATGGTCCTACTGTGTACTTTTACACAAAGACGTCCACAACCTTTGATGCTATTACTTTTCGTTAAAGTCTGTTGGAAATACGTACCAGGCTGGATGTAACATGGACATTCCTATTGTCCCCTAAAATTGCTTTTCGTGAGCTCACTGGTTTTCTAGATTTCTCCCATTTGTAAATGCCTGTTGTTTCATGTAAAGCACAGAAAGTTCAAAAGCATTCACTGTCACTATACTATATGGTACGTCAGGCAGTTCTTTCTGAATCAGGCAAGAAAGTTTTCAAAATATGAAAAATTTCTCAATTATTAGTGTTAAATGTAAATTCAGTTATATTGCCAATAAATAAAGATTTTCATCTACACTTCTAAAGCTGACACTGGGAAATGAAATTTCAGTAAGGGAAATTTCAAGTGGCTTTCTATTTAGTAGACATAATAACAGACTTCCCACTCAGTAATTTCTTTCTTGAATGCTTAATATAAAAGGCTTTTGAGCAGCAATTTTGTCAGTGTTCCTTTTTTAGTTAAGTAGAGCAAGGCAAACACATGTGCTGAAAGTTATGTGAGAGGAAGCAGGACTGCCTTTTATTTCATCCATCTTAAACTTTCAGTTGACAATGTAAAGACTCTAAGAATAATAAGGAATATCATTAAATGTTTCTGACAAATGCCAGTGGAAAGTGTGTATGTATTAGTGATAGGGATAATAATGAATGATTAATATTTTATGAGAATACTAGAGGCCCAGTACACAAAATTTGTGCACTCGTGAAGGGGGTGAGGGGAGTCCCTCAGCCTGGCCTGTGCCGTCTTACAGTCTGAGAACCCTTGGGGGATGTATACCTGCTGGCTTAGGCCCACTCCCCAGGAGATTGGGTCTAAGCTGGCAGTCAGACATCCCTCTGGCATCCCGGGATCCCTCAGGGGATGTCCACTTGCCAGTGGGGAGCAGGCCTAAGCTGCAGTCAGACATCCTTAGTGCTGCTGAGGAAGCAGGAGAGGCTCCCACCACCACCACTGTACTGACAGCCATTAGCCTGACTTGTGGCTGAGCAGAGCTCCCCCTGTGGGAGTGCACCTACCACCAGGGAGCAGCTCCAGCATTGAAGATCTGCTCCCTGGTGGTCAGTGTGTGTCACAGTGCTGTCATTCTGCTGTTAGGGTCAATTTGCATATTACTCTTTTATTATATAGGATAGAGGTCTGGTGCATGGGTGGGGGCCTGAAGCGTGTGCCAGATCAGGGTGGGGGTCCTGCTGGGGTTCCTGGCCAGCCTAGGTGGTGGGCTGAGGGACGTTTTCAGGCTGCCCATACCCCCCCTTGAGGATAGGAGTCCCTGCTGGGGTGCCTGGACAGCCTGGGTGAGGGGCTGATAGCTCTTTGCTGGATGGCCACAGTCCCTTCCAGGTGGGGATCCCTGCTGGGGTGCCTGGCCAGTTTGGCTGAGTGGCTGATGGCTGTTTGCAGGCTGGCCACAGCCTCTTCTTGGTGGGTATCCCTGCTGGGGTGCCTGGCCAGCCTGTGTGAGGGGCTGATGGCTGTTTGTAGGCTGGCCAAGCCCCTCAGTGGGAACCCTCACCCCATGATGGTGTGGCCATCCTGGGTGATGGGCTGATTGCTATTTGCAGGCTGGCCACACCCCTAGCCACCTAAGCTCCCAGTGATGCTGGCTGGAAGCAGGTATCTGGGGTTTATTTGTCTTCTATAATTGAAACTTTGTTGCCTTGAGCAGAGGCCACAGCCTGTCTAGGCAGGCAGCTTCCTCCATTGCCGGGGCAATGAAGCCTGTTTGCTCTAGCTCTGTGGCTGCCGGCCGCATCTTGGTTGGGTTATTTGCATATAGTCATTCTGATTGGCTGGTGGGCATGGCTTAGGATATAGCAGAGTGACACAATTAGCATATTACTCTTTTATTAGATTAGGTTATGTGCCAAACCTTTCACATTTTTTTAACTTACCTAATTCTATGGCAACTATATAAGAAAAGGTCTATTTTATCTTCACTTTCCAATGAAGAAAACTGAGGTTTATTAAATCTACATACTGAGCAAGTGTTTAAAGCATGACTTGCAGAGAAAGATTTCAAAGCCCCTCATATAAATGTGTTCTAAGTATTAAATTATGTTTAAAATTTTAAAGGAAAGTTCAATGAATTAAAAAAAAAAAAACACAGAGAGATGCCTACCTAGATATGACAACAAATGACAACAAATACAAGTAATAATAAAGAGATAGACTGTTTAAAAGGAGAAAATGGAACTTCTGAAGTTCAAATTTATAATTTTTGAAATGAAAAATTTACTAGACCAGTTGAAGAAGAGACTTAAATTAGTATAGGCATCCATGATTTTTATGGTTATTGTTTATTTGATGCCTTTTTTTCCCCTAAACTGTTACTTTCCACCTAGTTGTGTCTTTGCATACAAAGTGTATTCCTTATAGTCACCATACTTTAATCTTGTTTTTCTGACAGTCACACTTATACCAACTATTTCCATAATCGGTTTTATAATTGCCTTTTTGCAATTTTTCTATTTCTTGATATTTTTAATTATTTTGTTGATTTTTTCTGACTGTTCTAGTAACTACAAAAGACATCTTAATTTATCATAATGTAATCCATGTAATTATTGACTTAAATCCTATAAAGAGGCATTTTGCTCTAATATATGCCAATTCTTCCCCTTATATGTTACACCTGTGTTAAAACTAAACACTATAGTGTTATATTCTTATTGTTATTATATACATATTTATGTTTTCAAATAGTTGAAAAGAGGAAATATATATTAATGTAGAAATAAATATATATTAATGTAGAAATAAATAGTTTTCTACTATTTATTTCTTCCTATAGATTTAAGTTACAGTCTGGAATCAATTTCTTTTAACCTGAAGGACTTCCTTCCATATTACCCATAGGGCATGCATACTAGCAATAAATGGTCCTTTTTTTTGTTGTTGTTGTTTTTTCCTGAGAATTTTTTAATTGTGCCTTTAATTTTGAAGTATAGTTTTGCTAGATATAGAAAACTTTATTGACAAGTTTTATTCTAGCACTTTGAATATGTCATTCTACTGCCTTTGAGCCACCTTGTTTTTGTTGAGAAGACAGTTGTTAATCATGTCATTATTTTCCTATATTGATGATTTGTTTTTGTTCTAATTAATTTCACGATTTTTCCCCTATTACTTTGATGATGGTATATCTAGGTAGGCATCCCTCTGTGTTTTTTTGTTTTTTTTTTTTAATTCATTGAACTTTTTTCTCTTAGATTTTTATTTTTCATCAGATTTATAAATCTTTAGGTCATTATTTCTTCACATATTTTTCTTCCCTTTTCTCTCTCAGTAAACCGAGCCTGCAACCTTTGGTAGCACACACTTTGGTTTTCACAGCCAAACCTGCCCTGACTAAACAACCATGCTTGCCAAAAGAGCTAAGGGCTAAGAATTGGGATCAGTCTTAAGCAGAAAGGCAACAGAGTCATGTTGTTCTTACTGAATACTTTTCATGAATAAATGTTTCTTGATTTATTGTATTTTTTGTAGCTAATTTCCAGAGCTCTAAAATGATTGTCTTTAATAATTTTGTTTTTAAAAATGATGACTGAGAGATACATGGTAAGGAAAGCAAAAAATTTGTGGACCCAAATATAATTTTTGTTCCTTTTAGGCAAGAGAACCTCAAGATATGAGATAAATGTATTTAAATTCTCAGGTACATAATTTACAGTCACATCAGTTTGTTTTTTAATTTTTTTTAAAAAATATATATTTTATTGATTTTTATAGAGAGGAAGGGAGAGGGATAGAGAGTTAGAAACATCAATGAGAGAAACATCGATCAGCTGCTTCTCGCACACCCCCTACTGGGGATGCACCTGCAACCAAGGTACATGCTCTTGACCGGAATGGAACCTGTGAGCCTTCAGTCTACAGGCTGACGCTCTATCTACTGAGCCAAACCGGTCAGGGCTCACATCAGTTTTTGTATGTACAAATCCCTAGAGCACATGAAAATTTTAAAAGACTAAAGCAATTGAATTTCTACTTTAATTGATGTGAGAAAAACTACTAAAAGCTTATGTAAATCTTTGAAAATCCAACTACATTTAAAAGGCTAAACTCAAACCCCTGCTGCATTATAATATGATACCAATTTCTGAAAATGCACCCATATGTGAGAAATATAGGAAAGAAAAAACTTAAGATTCTGTATATCCTTTGAAAATTTTCATTTTGTACAGTTTACATTTTCACACTGTTAGTTTTTAAAAATATTAAATATTAAAATGCTTTCTTATATACAAAAGTTAACATTAAATAAAGTCTGTTAAATAAACTATAGTATACATAAATTTCTCTTTTTATTTTTAATAAGTTTGTAAGATAGAAAAATCTAACATAAAAAATTTTTCTGGCAACATATTCTGAACCCCTCCATCATTATTTCGTCAGCCAACTCCAAGTACAAAGTGTTGATTAAAAAATGACAATTTGTTTCATTTTATACTTGTTTTTTTGGAGAAAGGGTTTACTTACCTTTTTTTTTTTTGCTTTGTTCCTATTATATCCAGAACACAAATTTTACTTTCTTTTGTTTTTCTAACTCAGCCACTATCAGCATCCTATATATTTACTTTTCCACAAATCACATATTTTTCTATGTATATCTATATATACAAAAGCCTAAGTGACCATTAGACCGTTTGACCATTCTACTGTTTGACCATTCAACCAGTAGTTATGATGCACACTGACCACCAGGGGACAGACGCTCAATGCACAGGCATGGAAACATGGAACATACTGATGAATCTCAGAGGAAAGAGATTAACCAAAGATCTAATATGCATACTAGAGACCCGATGCACAGATTCATTACCTGGTGGGGTCCCTCGGCCTGGCCTGTGCCCTCTTGCAATCCAGAACCCCTTGAGGGATGTCGGACTGCTGGTTTTGGCCTCATACCTGTAGGCCAGACATTATGTGGAGAAATTTTAAGCTGTATCAGCACAACTTGGAAAGTACATGTTATTTGATATACACCATTTCAAATCAAGTTCTATTTACTTTTATTTATTGTTAATATTTTATTTTTTAAATATATTATTGATTTTAGAGAGGAAGGGAGAGGGAGAGAATCATTGATTGACTGCCTCCTGTAGGTCCCCTATTGGGTACTGAGCCCGCAACCTGGGCATGTGCTGTTGGCCAGAATCAAATATAGGACCCTTCAGTCCGCAGGCCATGCTTTGGCCACTAGGCCAAACCAGCTAGGGCTCAAGTTCTATTTAAAAACAAATACATATTTGGGCCTTTGTTATTCTATGGGGGATATCAAACAGCGTGCTAGCTCTATTTTGTTAAAGAAGAGCACCTTTAAAATGTGCTGTAGGCTTATAAAATGGTTTCTTTCAAACTAAAATAAAAAAAAAAACAACAATTCAATTCAGATGCTCAGTTAGAAATAACTATTCATTCTTTGCAATGTCACTGTTCCTAGCCAAACAGTTAAAGTACTTGTTCAATATGTAAATCTGATTTCTTGGGAGAAAATTTGACTTCATCATCCTTTAACTCTGTATTCCTGAAATCTTCTAGTGGGTAGCTATAAATATGCTAATAGAGCCTCTGGCATCTTCTCAAAGGTATCCTAGACTGAAGTCAGTTTTCAGATTTGCTGTCCTTCAAGTGAAAATAAAAATTTTAGGAGAAAATGCCCTAAGGACAGTGGATCCTTGTGTGTGACCAAACCTCTGTACTATGCTCTGCAGCATAGCCTCTCCCTTCCATCTGCTTCTCCAACCTCCAGATCACTTACTTGGGATCTGAGGAAATTGTGCAGACCAAAAAGGAAGTAAAATATAACTGCTGTCTCACTGATATGCCATGCTCTAAAATACACATATGTTCATTTTCTTCTCATTTATGTGCATTGTATTTCCTATATGAATGAGTAGTTATCGTACAGATTTGTGAAATACTCAGAAGAGTACAAATGCTTCTTGCTATTTGATTGTAAAAGGATATTTCCAATCCAGAGGAACTAGGAGAAGGTGCACATTAATTAAATATCATTGACTATTTATTGAGGATATAGCTACAATGATATTCATTTATCTGTTGTTTTTGTTACAGATAATACCTTCTAACCAAAATTTAGAGGACAGAAGAGAATTCTCATTACTGATCAAGTAGGCTGGAGAATGGGTCATGGTCATTGATTCAAAACTCTGTTCACTGTCTTTCAAATTTTTAAGGAGAATTTAAAGAAAAAATCAGTCTCAAAACCAGTCTTTGAGTTTAAATAATACCTGTAGGACAATCATTCCAATAAATGAGGTCTAACTAGCAAGAAAACATTTGATTAGAGCACAATGTATGTGTCAGAGGAATAAAGAAGTTATTTCCTATTGTATGAATGCAGATTTTATAAAGAAAGTCCTTGAAGAATACAGCCTAATGTTTCAGTTAAAGGAAACAGCATCAGCAAATTGCAGAGAGATTTGGGAGTAGTTTGTACATTTGAAGATCAATAAGTGTGTTTTTTTTTGAGGGAGAGAGTGAAGGAATATTAATTTATGAAATGGAACATTGGAAGAAAACTATGGAAAGCTTGGTGTCAGGCCCTATTGCAGAGAGAGAAGAGGATAAAAGACAATGCACAGATATTCAGAGATGGATTTTATATGATGCTAATGAGTTTTAGATTCAGGACTCTTCTACTCTATTGATACCTTCCAAGGCCTGGAAAATCACTTGGGATTTCCATTGTTGTTAAATTGCAAAAGTAGGATCACTATAACAATTGGTTAAAATCGTGAATTCTTTCTACTCTGATTTCCGGTCTATCCCACTTCTCCTTATGTCATGTGGTGGTAAAGTTGCTGTTTTGATTTTGGGGATCTGAATAAAAGGAAATTAAATTGGAAATATATGTATTCTAATTTCTGCGTGTGTGTGTAATCCTAATGTACTATCATGTGTGTATCACTTGAACTACCTATATAATTTCATTGTTAAGCATAATAAAATTTGTTAATGTAGTTGTATGATTTCTGACCCTACCAAATGTGTGTTGTCCTCCCCTTCCCTGCAACATCCTTCTAAAAATTTACACTAATAGCCTGGCTAGTGTGGCTCAGTAGTTGAGATTGATCTGGGAACCAATAGGTTGCAGGTTTGATCTCTAGTCAGGGCATATACCCGGGTTGCAGCCTTGAACCCGAATTGGGGCCTTGCAGCAGGCAATCGATGATTACATTCCTCTCTCATCAATGTTTCTCTCTCTCTTCCTCTCCCTTCTTTTCTGAAATCAATAAATATATTTTTAAAAAGAAAAATCAATAAGATATATTTAAAACTCTACACTAGAAGGCAGCATGAAATATTTTCCTAACCTATGGAAAATGTAGTATAAAGTCTTTATCAAGTGGCCCAGCCTGTGTGGTTCAGTGATTGGTTGAGCTCCCACTTATGAACCAGAAGTTCACAGTTGAATTCCTGCTCAGGGCATATGCCCAGGTTGTGGGCTTGATCCCCAGTATGGGACATGCAGGAGGCAGCTGATCAATTATTCTCTCTCATCATTGATATTTCTTTCTCTCTCTCCCTCTCCCTTTCTCTCTGAAATCAATTCAAAACAATTTTTTAAAAAATTTTATCAAGTGAAAAATCAAAAAAGTATGTAGTCAATGAATAAATATACCTAAGTAGGTCTATACAGACTCACTGATATCTTATTCCAATATCAAATTCAATAGGTGTGAGTGAATTGGTTTACTTTTTTTATACAGACCTATTAAAAATAATGGATAAAATAATGATATTTACAGACGTTATTTTTAACAATAACTACAGTAACTAATTTCCCATTATATTACCTTACCAATTGGACAGCACTTTCTCCCTCAGCTCTGACATGGAAGATACCTAAGAAGCATAACTGATTTTCAGAGCTATAGAGAGGAGGCAAATTTGCCTTTCAAATCATAATGGTGCTTCTGTCGTTTTACAGAGTAATTTGAAAGATGTGCTGCATTGCCCTTTAAGAGAGAGGAGGAAGAATCAGAATATGGCTGGGTCAGGTGCATGAAATACAGAGCAGTGATAAAATGAAATATTTGTCTGAGAAATCAAAGAAGCATCTAGAAGTCAAGAGGGTATGATTGGCTGCTCACAGGGAAAATGTCTCCTAGTCGTCCGTGTTGTACTTCACTTCACTCGAGGAATCAGAATAAGACATTAAGTAGAATTCTCCACATGAGCCTTTGTGTGCACTGTGAAACTGAGAGAAATCTGAAGAGAGAAAGAAACTCATCTGAGAGCTTTTACAATGTCCCAGGGAAAAGTCATTTCCTTTGTCTGTTTGGGCTCAATAAAAAAAAGAAGAAAAGAGATATCACAAAATCTCCCATTTAGAATCTGTGTTTTGTTTTGTTATTTTTTTAAATAAGGCAGATTGCTTTGAAGTGTCATGGGACGAGAGTTCATTAAAAGTTTCAAAATACCAACAAGCGAGGAATATAGGGCTCGAGGGTCTACAGTTTAAGAACACAGTCAGCCAAAACTAAGGCGCTGAAGTGAGTAAAGCTGTAAGGCAAATGCCTTCTGCATTTCTGGTACATGGAGATGTTACTGCTCTGTTTCATGACAAGTTTAGCAAACTCTCAATAATAGGTTTTGCCTTGATAAAAAAAGAGATTAATTGATGGTGAGTCAATTACCATGGACACCATCATAGGGATCAATTATTGTCACAAACCCCTGTGCACATTCAAAAACCTGTGACCTCGTGCACTTTCTGCCAACCTCATTCAACCTTCAACATGCACAATTTAAACCTTCTAATCCGTGGGCCTATAATCATGAAATAATTTGCTTTCAGGGTGGGTAATGTGATGATTTGTATATAGATAGGGTGCCAAGGTTTCAGACTTGGGAATGGTAACAATGGTTCTTATAGGTGGAAGAAAAGGAGTCAGAACTGTATGCTGTATTCAGAACAGAGGTGGTCAATGGGTAGAATATTTTCCTTGACCTCTCAAAAAGAGAAATTTAAAGAAGGTATTTCTGTACTAAGAAACAATGTACATATTTAACTTGTGAGCTAAAACGAAATGTGAAATGTCACATTTAAACATAGGGTTTTTTTTGTTTGTTTTTTATTATGGTGATGACGAAAACCACATAACATACAATTTTTCATCTTTTTTCCATTGTAGTTCACATTTAATATTATTCTGTATTACTTTCACGTGCACAACATAGTGGTTGGACAAGCACATTCTTTAAAGAGTGGTCCCATTAATATTTCAAGTACTCCATCTGGCCTGTACATAACTATTACAATATTATTTTTTCCCCTCTTTTGACCTCTCTCCAGCCACTCCCGCGCCCCTCCCCCACCCTGCCCCCCAGCAAATTCCCTCATCCCCTAGTGACTTGTCTATTGGTAATGCTTATATGCATGCATACAAGTCCTTTGGTTATCTCTTAACGCCCCCCTCCCCCACCGCCTTTTCTTTGAGGTTTGACAGTTCCATGCCTCTCTGTCTCTGGATCTATTTTTGTTCATTGGTTTATATTGTTCATTATATTTACACAAATGAGTGAGGTCACATAGTATTTATCTTTCTCCGATTACTGTATTTCAGTTAGCATAAGGTTCTCCAGACCTACCCATGCTATTGCAAATGGTAAGAGTTCCTTCTTTTTTACAGCAGCTTAGCATTCCATTGTGTAGATGTACCATAGTTTTTAATGCATTTATCTGCTGATGGGCACTTAGGCTGGAAATCTTAGCCAATTCAAGAAAAATAAATGAGATATGGATATTGAAAGAAGACACTATTATTAATTAAATATTCTAAGTTTTTCTGCCCAAATATGCAAAGAAATATAATTATATATAATTTAGAATTAATTGGAGATTGATTAGGATGATAATTTTAAAATTTTTAGTTTTCTGTGTGATATCAGTGAGCAATGAGGAAAAATAATGTGAGAACACAAAAATCTGAGTAGTCATAAATATAAAAACTATAAAAATTGCAAAAATATTATATAGGCTGGCTTTGCCTACGTATCACAAAAACCTGGTTTATGCTGCCTCAGTTGTCAAGAACAGATTATTATTTAAAATAATTGAAAACACTAGAGTTAACTGCAGATGAAGCTTAATCCAGTGGCTTCATGATATTACCTAACAAATAATTTATGCTTCTCTGTCCTTTGAAAGCCATTATGTCATCTTGACCCTATGATTGATTTCCCTTGTGCCACTAAGATGAATGTGAGCAAATTCTTGAGCTATAAGTTTCCCTATTTCTGTCCAGAAGTAAAGAGTAATGTCTTTTTCTCATAATTCCTAGCAAAGGTCTAACTGGACTAATTTAGACCTACTATCCATTGCAGCAAGCAAAATAGTAACTTCCCAAAGATAGTCACTTCCTTATTCCTGAAACCTAAGAATACGTAATATGAGAAGTAAACAGGAATTAAGGCAGTAGATAGAATTAAGGGAGCTAAGCAGTGTCCTGATTATCCAATAAAATCCCAAGGGTCCTTGTATTTGGCATAGGGACTCAGAATAGTCAGTGTGAATGTAAAGCGATATGTCAAAGACTCCATTGCTCTCTTTGAAGATCAAAGAAGGCCTGAAGTTAAGGAATGTGGGCAATTTTTAGAGGCTCAAAAAAACAAGAAAATAGATTCCCCTGTACAATCTTTGGGAATTAAAACGGCCACACATAATAATGCTACTGCAATTCTAAAAGTAGTGTTTCCAGTCACTTGAGAAAATGAACCTATTTTTAAAAGTTAGTCGAATTGATTATCCTTTTGAAAAAATAGATTAGCATCAACATAATAAAAATTTGATAATGAATTAAAGTTCTAAATGTAAAGGGAATTCTAAAATAATTCTGTGAAAACATTAGAAGGCATTTCATAATCTTGGGATGAAGAAGATCTAATGATGATCAACAAAATATAAACTTAAAGGCAAATATATTTGAGGATTTTGACTCAAATATATTTTAATCTCGCCAAGACTCTAATGAAAGTGTTGCTTCCATATTTGATTTTCAAATAAATGTTGAGATCAGCTTCTCATGATCTATTATTAATGCCATGTAATATTAATTATTAATCTCAGTTTTCAGATTCTAATTAATTAAAATACACAATTACTCAAGAATGTATGTTTATTTTAATAACTAAAGGCCCGGTGCACAAAAATTTGTGCACTGGGAGGTGGAGCGAGGAGAGGGTCCATTAGCCCAGCCTGTGTTCTCTTGCAGTCTGTACCCCTCAAGGGATGTCCACCTGCTAGCTTTGGCCAGCTCTCTGGGGGATCACACCTAAACTGGCAGTCAGACATCCCTCTGGCATCCCGGGATCCCTTAGGGGATGTCCACTTGCCAGTGGGGAGCAAGCCTAAGCTGCAGTCAGACATCCTTAGCACTGCTGAGGAGGCAGAAGAGGCTCCCCCATAATCACCACTGTGCTGGCAGCCATCAGCCTAGCTTGTGGCTGCGCAGAGCTCCCACTGTGAGAGCACACTGACCACCAGGGGTAACTCCTGCATTGAGCATCTGCCCCCTGGTGGTCAGTGTGTGTCATAGTGACCAGTCATTCCCAGTCATTCTGCTGTTAGGGTCAATTTGCATATTTCCCTTTTATTATATAGGATACTTTAATTTTAGATAATTAAGCATTATATTTTACATTTATGTTACCATTTATGTTGTTCATTGAAGTGAAACAATTGGCATCACCCTAGAAATAAAAGTAGTTCACATAGATTATTTATATAACACCCAACCATGTTACTAGAATAAATTAACTTCAGCCTATTAAGCAAGTCATTTTCAATATGATTAAAGATCTTATTAGATTCATTGGAGCATTCCTGAGATTTTTCATTTTCAGGGAATTGAACAGATTGGAGATTAATCAGAGGAAAGGTATGAAAATAAGTAACAGAGCTGGATGTAGAATTTATAAGAAAGGTGAAAGTAGTTCATATTGTTTCATGTGGATCTGAGACTCCTTCATGTATATGAAAAGTTATTTCAAGTGGAAAGACCAACAGCTGCCTTCAGTTTCAGCTTCTAACAAGAAAATACATTTTTATATGATAGTGACATTTACCTTAGAAGCCACAAAATAAGTTTCTAAATAACTGAGGAAAGTTAGTGAACTATTTTAAAACTAAGGGAGACAATGTATGGTGAGTGATTCAGGTGGGGAATGAAGCAGGTGAACTCGGCCCACCACATCTCAAAAAAATAAAAAGAAAAACAATTCACAAAAACACCCTCTACTTTTGTACTTGAGCATGAATCTCCATTCTCATTTTTGCACTTGCTAGCATAGGAAATGTAACATTTCTTAAATCTTGCTAAATCGCTGAGACTCTCTGTATTTTGCCTATAGTCACTCATCTTATAATAAGAATCTCCTTGTTGGAAAGAACATTATGTTTAATTAAATTTAGCAACCCACAAGGGTAAATCCACACCTCGTTCTTAACTCTAATATATGAAATTCCAGTAAAGACTATAAACTTGTTTGTATCCTGCATTCATCTCTGGACCAGTCACTGTGGCCTGGTCCATGGGTGCTTTAAATAGCCCATGATGGGTCAGATGATCATGCCTGTGGATCCAGGGTTGAAGCTTCAGGGTCTGTTAACAGTAGGAGAAAACGGATTGACTGACATTAATGAATATAACCATTTATACTGATGTTTAAACCCCTAAAAATTGAGACAGCTCTTTTCAGCTTAATGAATATCTAATGAATTCTATTTATCAGCTTCTCTGCTAGATAATTAAGCCAAATTAAAGTCTATTGGGAAGAATGGCTGTTGTTATCTCACTAAAGAGGCTATCATTGATTGGATAAAAATAAAAATATTTTAGATGGTTTATAAATGTTATGCTTCACATTTATAGTTCTTGCAAAAGCATACTTGTTAGTGTTCTCAATTTTACACCTGGAATTTCTGAGTTACAATGTTAAAAATCATGTTCTAGGTCACGGAAGTATTGTCAAAACCAGAATTTAGGGTCACTGTGACCTAAATGCATGTAGTTCTATCATGCTCCTTTATTCCTCTCTATGCCATCATGTTGTTACTAATGGTCCTAGAGGTATGAATTAAGTAGTAATGTATCCCATTTAAAGGAAGCTGCTTACCTGGAAAAGGATCATTTTTAGATTAAAGAGGAAGATAAAAAATGAAATTGTGATTCAAAACATAGGAAACTATGATTTGTCAACCACAAAAGTTCACAAAGAAAGAAATGGAATAAATATTTAATATGTAAATCATCCTAGATGGCAGAGTAATAGTAAATGATACTGAATATGTAAATAGGTAGTCTGAGCAAGAATTACACCTGAATGAAGGGATGTAATAAAACAACTGTACTCCCACATACTTGCTATTGCCAAGACTATTTTTCTAGTTTAGATTTCTTACTGTAGAATTCAAAAAATGTTCAAGGTTATAAAATAATGGCAAACACGTTTTACTTCTGCTACTACATTTATGTCCACATTTTATAAACTTCAAAAAAGCAAGTGAACAAAGGCATAGGATGATGATTTTGAGTTTATGTAATGTGAAAAATATAAATCCCAATATAATTTAAAAACATATATTAGGAATATATTTTTTCATAGATAGAAGTCCATTTTCCTTCTACAGTTTCACATTAACTATTTGTTGTAGAAATTGAAAACAAAATAACCAAGAGGTAAAGTAAGTAACTACTCAGCTAAATATTTTATTTGATGTACGTTAGTAGATCGGCTCTGAAACAAAATTAAAAATTATAGTATTTTACTGAATAATTTCTTATAGGTTAATATGTAGATTTTGATGATTATTCCTTATTATACTAACTTGGCATCTAGAATATTCACAGCTGTTTAAGTAGATTTGCAGTAACTTTGAAGAAAATATTAAATTAGTTTTTCACCATTCATAACATCTGCTCAGCTTTAATCAAGGTTGGGCCAAATCCACAAGATCGAGAAATGTGCAGATTTTATTGTTGTATTTTCTCCTTTTTCTCCTATATTTAGGAAAAATCATCTTCTACTGAATTCTCAGAATTCAGAACTTCTCCCCTCCCATCCCACCTCCCACCACAGAATTACTTAAGAATGGCTAAAGATGAAGACTATTGCTGCTATTAACTATACAAGTTTTCAAAGTTGTTTTTATGCCTATCATTTAGTTAGTCAAGTTTGCTTTATATTATTCCTGACTACCTATGTATTGTAAATTGAAAAGCATCAAGGATAGGAGCTATAGTTGCTAGCCAGTGGCCAGCAACAATTTACTTTATTTTTTTAATTTCTTTATTGATTAAGGGTATTATATATATATGTCCTTATCTCCCCATTACCCCCCCAATCCCTCACCCCCCTGTTGTCTGTGTCAATTGGTTAGGCTTATATCCATGCATATAAGTCCTTTGGTTGATCTTTCCCCCTTACTCTCACCCTCCTCTACCTTCCCTCTGAGTGCTTCTCTAACTGTGGATCTGTTTTTGTTGTTCATTATATTCCATAAATGAGTGAGATCATGTGATATTTATCTTTCTCTGACTGGCTTATTTTACTTAGCGTAATGCTCTCCAGTTCCATCCATGCTGTTGCAAATGGTAAGAATTCCTTCTTTTTTGCCACAGCATAGTATTCCATTGTATAGATGTACCACAGTTTTCTAATCTACTCATCTGCTGATGGGCACTTAGGCTGATTCCAAATCTTAGCTATGGTGAATTGCGCTGCTATGAACATAGGGAGGCATATGTCCTTTCTGATTGATGTTTCTAGTTTCTTGGAATATATTCCTAGTAGTGGGATCACTGGGTCAAATGGTAGTTCCATTTTTAATTTTTTGAGGAAACTCCATACTGTGCTCCACAATGGCTGTGCATTCCCACCAGCAGTGCACGAGGATTCCTTTTTTCTCTGCATCTTTGCCTGCACTTGTTTATTGATTTGTTGATGATAGCCATTCTGACAGTGTGAGATGGTACTGTATTATCATTTTGATTTGCATCTCATGGATGATTAGTGACTTTGAGTATGTTTTCATATGTCTCTTGGCCTTCTTTCTGTCTTCTTTTGAAAAGTATCTATTTAGGTCCGTTGCCCACTTTTTGATTGGGTTGTTTATCTTCCTTTTGTTAAGTTGTATGAGTTCCATGTAAATGTTGGAGATCAAACCCTTATCAGTGATAACATTGGCAAATATGTTCTCCCATGCAGTGGGCTTTCGAACAACTTACTTTAAATGTGACTGAGCTACCATGGCATTGAATTCCCCAGTTTTGTCAGTCTATTGGGTGACTATAGGCTCAACAAATACTGGTTGCAACCACCTAAGAGACCCTATGCAAGGATTACCCAGCTGAGTCTTTCCTGAATTTCCAACCCAAAGACTCCATGAGCATGATAAATGATTGTTTCATGCCACTAATTTCAGGGTAATTTGTTACGCAGCATTAGATAAACCAAGTAATCATTTTCTGTATTGCAGCTCATTTAATCTGAACACGAGTCTCGCAGTTTGTTATTATTGCCAACAATGTATTGATATCACCAACAATTTCTCTTGACATAATGGCCAGTTTCCTGCCCTCATTTTATTTAAGTTCTCAGTAGTGTTTTCAAGAGTTGCCATTCTCTACCTTTGCAGTCTTCAGTATCTGTTTTCTTCCTACTTTCAGTTTTCATTTCTTGGTTTCCATTGGGTATTTTTCATCTTCTGCCTGCAGCCTACGTGTTCGTATGTGTCAGTGTTCAAGCATTGGACTACTTTTCTTTATCTGCTGATTTCCCTTGTTATGTCACCCAGGTCCATACTTTAAATATGACGATGTTTCCTATTTATTTATCTCATACTTGCATCCCACCTCCCTCAATTATCTATATTCATGCCTTCTCACCTATACATTTGAATATCTAATGGGTTTTTCAAAGATAATTGGGTCAAAAACAAATACTAACATACTGTACCCCCCACTCCAAAAGAAACCTCTTCCTCTTCCAGTAGCCCGCATTCTGGTTAATGAGCCTACTAACTATACAGTTATTCTGGCTAAAAGAATCCTACAAATCATCCTTAATTTATTTGGATCTTATACCCACATTTAATCTATTACTAAATTCTTTCTGGCTCTGCCACAAAATACATCTCAAAGTCTACCATCACCATTTTCACTGTTAACTTCCTAGAACCAAGGCAACATCAAGCAACTGTAAACATTTAAATGCTTGATGCCTTCATAATGGTTGATAAAAATCATTTTATTATTCAAGTCACTTTTTTGAGCTATATCTGGTCTTAATTGTGATAGAAACAATTATTAGGCTATAAATCCTGGCAGAAACTAAGACCTAAATGTTTTGCTCATTCTTTGGACACATATCTCTGTAGTCAGTAGCACCACACAGCTATGGTTCCAATGTTCTCTCAGTTACCACAGGTTCCAAGGTTAGCAGATGATACAGTTCCTCATCTACACTAATAAAAAAGAAACATGCAAATTGGTGTCACTCTGCTTTGCCCACCAGCCAATCAGGATGAGTATGCAAATTAACCCAACGAAGATGGCAGTTAATTTGCATTTGCAGACCCAGAGCGAAGACTGAATACAGCATAGAAGGAAGCCCAGTGCTACAGAGGGGAGCAAAGTGGTGGAGTCAGGAGGGAGTGAGGCAGCAGAGAAGGGAGCAAAGCCTACTGAGGCTTTGTTTCAGCTACAGGAATCCCTATTCTTGCAGGAATAGGCCCGAGGAAGCCCTATTCTTGCAGGAATCTTCCTGCAATGGGCCTCTATTCTACTAATAAACAGCATCTGGAAATAGTAAAAATATTCTCCTTTGTGGAATTTTATGTGCTAATAATTGCTGAATGAATAGAGAGATCAATTAATAACTTTTAACTCAGTAATATTTAGTAAAAGAGTATTTGCTAATTAGAGATCTTTAGTCAAGAAATTAGCCTGGCAATGTGGCTCAGTGGTTGAGCATCGACCTATGAACCAGGAGGTCACAGTTCCATTCCAGGTTGCGGCACATGCCAGGATTGTGGGCTAGATCCCTGGTGTGGGATGTGCAGGAGGCAGCTGACCAATGATCCACTCTCATCATTAATGTTTCTATCTCTCGCTATCTTCCTTCCTCTCTGAAATCAATAAAAGCATATATTTAAAAAAACATGAAATTATATCCACAGTCCCTTCATATTCTCCTAACAAACACATTTCCTTATGTAACAAACCTCAACAGCAACCTAGAAATTACCATTTTTTCTGCAAAGACATTGGCTTTTTCACTCCAGTCAAATCCTATAAATGTTGGCGTTAAAGTCAAAGTGTATATATATTTTTTACAATATGTCTGTTTGATTTTTAGAAAGTGTACATTGTTACTTGGGCATCAAGATGACTGGTGGTCCATCTTGCACTGATGTGTAATGTCCACGGTGGTTGTTTTTTTAACTAACAATATATTACATTTTGGCATCAGCAGGTCCCAATTGATTTCCAGAACAAATTAAATGCCCTGATGGTTGAAATATTGTGATTTATTACTGGAGTCAATAGCAGTTTTGCTTTGCAATGGACTTAAGCAGAATGTTGGGAGAAAACTCCATCTCTTTAGGTAGAGGGTTGAAAGTTTTAAGGATGCAAACACTCATAAAGATTTTAGACAAAAAAACTGCCAAGTTTAACTGTTAGTCCTGGGGAAATCGAGTCGTTGAAAACAAATGACAGGTTCTGTGCTGCGAAGTTGCAGGTACTCTTCATTGCTTTGGATTTTGCTTGTGATCATTGAGGGAGAAAAGTACTGTGTTGTCATCCTTCATAAACCATCCCCTGCTCAGGTCATGAGATATGTTGTGATTTATTTTATTGTGTCCGAAACAAAGAACCTAAGCCATTGGGGTAACAAAGCGATTTCGACAATTACTACATCCAGAGCCTAGAGTAACTAATCAGTACATTTATTAATTGACAGAAAATCTAGTCTCAAAATGGCTTCTGTAAGCAAAACCATTCTTTGAATTGCATTCTGAGGAACGGAACACAGAACGTATTGGAAGAAAAAAGATTATAGTTTTCATAGGTTATTTCATTCCTGTTAGAGTGATGGGTATTTTGTCTCCAGTGCTGAAGGAGGCATGCATAATTTGTTAATATTTGTTTATGACTCAGAATAAAAATATGGTAGGCTTAATATGAGGTTGTGACACCTACAGATGACATGTTTTGAATTTTTCCCTTTGTATCAGACTGGGTGGCTTCAACAGCAGACACATATGTCTCACAGTTCTGGAATTTAGAAATCCAGAATTAAGGTGTTGTCAGGATTAATTCCTTCTGAAGGCTGTGAGGGGAGGATCTATTCCAAGTCTTTTTACTTGGCTTGCAGATGGGTAGATTCCCTCTATGTCTCTTTGCATTATCTTCCCTTTATGTAGTCTGTTGTACACAAATTCCTCTTCTGGAGGACACCAGACATATTGCATCTCACTTTAACGTGATTACCTCTGTGAAGACCTTATTACAAATAAGGCCACATTCTGAGTTACTGGGGCTTAGGACTTCACCAGATGAATTTTAAAGTGATACAACTCAACCCATAACACCCTCACAGACGCAGCCACATGAGAAGAATATAATCTCTGAGCTCTTGAGGGCTTCTGGTCTAAACATGGCTTGATTTTTAGGACCCAAATTGTGACACCAGGAAATCTCAGCTTCTATCGAGAGTATATTGTGGAGTTTCCAAAAGCATCTGCTACACATACGATCCTAAGAATTATTTGAAGAAGAATCACTAGCCTTTGTATTTTTTTATGAATAAACTCATAATATTGTGTCAACTTTGCTGAAAATGTTTAACACATTTTTTTCCCCAACTCATTTTTTAAAGTACTTATACCAGAAAGTTAAAAAACAAAACAAAACTTTTTTTTCAGGCATCTGCTTTTATTGGAGATTGTAAAATTTCCGTTTCACTATATCTATTTACATTCTAATATTAGATAATGTTGCCTTACAGCAATATTACTCTCTTTTACCCTGATAAACAACAGCAACACAGCATGTGCATTAACTTATTCATCATCTGGCACCATTATATACATCTTTTTACATTTTTCAAAAAGAAGCATGTACAATAATTTAATGCAAATGTATGCAAATTTAGGGACTTTCTTTTCAGCTTGTTAACTGATGACCATACTCCAATATATAGATCACCCCTTTTCATGTTTCAGTGTTTTATAATTTCTATCTTAATTAGAGAATACCAGATAGTCAATTCTGATTTGTTAACTCAACATTAATCCAAGATCTTACAGGTAACAAAAGATACTAGAATTATAATATAAGCTAGTGCACTACTGAGAGAACAAAGGTGATTTAAAATTTTTATCTGAAAGAAAAAAAACTTAAATTTTTAAAAAACTATGAAGGTTGTTTAAGAAGAAAAACTGGCTCTTGTAAATTTGTCAAAAGTTTACAAGAACAAAACTTTTATGAAACATGATTTTAATTTTGTTGAACATATAATTTTACTTGTTTTTAAGTTAAATATTTTGTAGCTAAAGCAATTATTTAGTTAATAAATAAAATGATATTAAATTAGGAATGTTCAAATTAATTATGGTTTTTATTTGAAAAAGAGCTCCATAGACCCCTATGTAATATATCCATGCTAATAATAGATAAATATGTAAATTGACCATCCCTCCACGATGCCCACAGCCAATCAGAAGTGAGTATGCAAATTAACCCAACAAAGATGGCAGGCCTGTGGGCAGCGAGAACGCACGCAGGTGCTGAGTGGCCAGGGGCAAGGCGGGAGAGTAGGTAGAGAGCAGATAGCTTGGCAGGGGCTTGGCAGAGCAGGAGAGTGGACAGAGAGCAGGTGGCTTGGGGGGCTTGGCTCCCTCAGTTTCCCCAGCTTCCTCATCACTGCCATGGAAACTGACAAGCAGGGAAGAGGAAGTCCCACCGCCACAGAATCAGCCAGAATCAGCCATTGGTCAGACAGCTCTCTGTGGCCAGTGGAGTGTCTAGTCCTGTCAGCCTGGTCTGGGGGCACCTGAATTTCCCAGTCCTTTTGGTTTCTGCAGCCCCTGGACCAGAAGCAGAAACCTAGAGTGCAGGGAGCACCAAGAATGCGGGGAATCATAATTCTGGTGGCATACACATTGCAGGATCTCCTAGACACTAAAGCAAAGTGAGCCTGGAGCAAGTTACTGTTCCTGGTGGGGCATGGAGGGAAAGCAAAGGTGAGAGACATAAGTCAGAGTTCGAGGAAAAAATTAAAAGGGAGCACTAGCTGGTTTGGCTCAGTGGATAGAGCATCGGCCTGTGGACTGAAGGGTCCCAGGTTCGATTTCAGTCAAGGGCATGTACCTTGGTTGTGGTCACATCCCCAGTGGGGGATGTGCAGGAGGCAGCTGATCGATGCTTCTCTGTCATCGGTGTTTCTAACTCTCTGTCCCTCTCCCTTCCTCTCTGTAAAAAATCAATAAAATATATTTAAAAAAATTAAAAGGGAGATATCCTGCAACTTCTAGGAAATCTCCACCAGTGGAGCAAAGAAAAAAAAAAAGACCTGTATTATTCTGTATTGAGCACCACACCAAACTGGGTTGGGGTCTCAGACAATTCGCTCATATGATTGCAAAGACAGACAGAAACTCCTGGATTGGAGTGGGCTCCCAGATTGGAGAGGGTGCAGGTCAGGCTAAGGGACCCAACCCCGCCCCCATGCATGAATTTCGTGCACTGGGCCCCTAGTAAACTATATAAAGAATGATTTCAATGGACATATGACTCACTGAGAAACAAAATCATGCCTATTGTTTTGCTGGGTGCTTTAAAACTTGGCATTTTGGTTTGTGTATGTCCCGTACATTTTCTTTTCTTCCTCAGTGACATGTTGCCTCTACTTTTGTGAACCCGCCTGTGTGATGTGGAAGTAACTGACAATGGGTGTCATGTGGCTCAAGTCAGGCTAAAGATGGGTCTGCTTATAAATTTTCTGCTTGAATTCTTAGTAGAGACTGGATTTGTTTTTTAATTGGTAAACCTCTAGGATGTCAATTTGGATTTGGCTGGAGTTATCTAAGCCAATCTGATCCTCTCTATGGAGAAGGGCTACTCTCAATAAGGAGGTAGTAAGAAGCAGAACTCCAATGCCCTTGCAGGGGGATCTGGATGCAATTAAGCCTTAAGCCTTGCTGTGTTCCTCACATTCTAGCTGAACAGGACAACACATTCCCTTTTCGTGGTTTATCATTTTTTTTTTTGTATTGTCTTTGTCTCATTTGAAACCAAATGCATTTTAAATAATTCACAGGAGAGAGAAATAAGTTTACTCTTTAAATTGGGAGGCACAATTGCTGCACATTAAACAGATGAATCCAGACCATGCCCAACAACTGCAAGAATAGCAGGGTTTTATAATCTCAGCAACTGGGTATGAATAACCAGGTATATTCAAAGTCATGTTTGAAAGTTATTAATTTTCTAGTAAAAAATGTCCACAATGGTAATAATACCTCAGTGTAGAACTATGGATTATTTGAATTTAGATTTTTTTTTTTGCAAAGTAAATGAAGAATATTTATTTAATCTGGCTATATATAATATTAAAAATTAAATTCTCTCTGTCTTTCTTACACACACACACACACTCACACTCACACTCACATATGTTAGTACTTTATTTCTTCTTTTACTTATATATTTATCAATAATCATAGGATAAAGTTCAAGTTCAGCAAGATATGGCATTTTGATATGGCTCTTTCTTGACATTACTTCCTGACCATAATTTTATTTATTTATTTATTTCTGGAATGATCCCCTCATTTCTAAATATAAAAATCCTTTCTTACATTTCCATTTCTTATACTTTTCTCTTTCTGGAAAGTCTTTATATTCTTTATTTGCCCAGGTGAATTTCATTTGTGTATCAGAACTTAGTTTAATGCTCATATCTTCTTATACATTTTCCATATTCTCCATGTCAATCTCCAACATACATTTGGATTCCTTTTCTATGAGCTTCTATAGTAAATATAATCCACCTCAATTTTTGCAAAGTATTTATCATATTGAATTCTAATAAGTTATTTGGTTGCACCTCAATTAACAATGTCTTTCCATGTCTGTAGTCTTATTATTTAGCATTTTGCATAGTGAACTTATTATATTGGGCAAGGCAACTATTCTACTCTCAAATTTTCATCTGTTTCATGTTGGAGAAAATAAAGCATAAGCAGGACATGGTTTAACCAGGTTAATAGTTGCCAAAGTTTTCAACCCCAAATTTCTTCTTCACTATTGTATTTAAGACTTAAGAGATATATCTATCATAGTGCATTGATTAAGAGTCACTTTGTTTTTAGCCCTAACCGGTTTGGTTCAGTGGATAGAGCATCGGCCTGAGGACTGAAAGGTCCCAGGTTCGATTCTGGTCAAGGGCATGTACCTGGGTTGCGGGCACATCCCCAGTGGTGGGCGTGAAGGAGGCAGCTGATCGATGTTTCTCTCTCATCAATGTTTCTAACTATCTATCCCTCTCCTTTCCTCTCTGTAAAAAATCAATAAAACATATTTTTAAAAAAAGAGTCACTTTGTTTTTATTTATTAAGTTTACTAATTATAGATATTAAATATGATGCCAGGTGGGTACTGGAAATATTGGGGAGACCACTTTGTTAGTGTATGAATGTCCTACCACTATGCTAAATATCTGAAATTAATACAAACTAGCACTGAATATAAACTGTAATTGAAAAAATAAAATTAAAAAATCCATAACTTTGGATGAGAAAAGAATAGCCATTCATTACATCCTTCTAAGACATTTGTGGTAATACTTAGCTTGTTATACTTTATGATTATGGCAGTTTGTGATGTCCATTAGGCTTCCTGAAATATTGAAAAATGGTCCAGAATCCTCATTACAATCTTTTGGACTCTCAGCAGTTCAGGAAAACCAGGTTAAAAAAAATAAATGATTTCTAAGGTCCCTTCTAGCTGTAACGTTTTGTACTTTCTTGACTTTAGGTTTTTAAGATAGCATAATATATACATTAAGCTTTACATGTGCTAATATTATACAGTATATGTGATATTACAGGTATGGTTAGCTGAGGGCATTGGTAGGAGATCCAACTGACTGGTATTCTGGGTAGTCACTGTGCTCAGTAATAGCTCTACAGAAACTTGTTCAGCAAACCTTCAAACTTCTACTAGCATCTTTTCTTCTTTTACAAAGGAACACATCAACATCTTCAGTTGTCCTCGTTTTTCTCTAGCCCTGACTAGGGGTCAGAATTTACCTCAACCTTAGTTGTCTTATAGTTTTTGAGTATTACAATTTCTTTTCCCCTGGACATTAAAGAATATATAAGAAAGACTAAAGAAAATCACTTCCAAACACCCCCATCTAAAGACAAATCATCGCTTTATCCATTGGCACATGCATACATAAGCACACTAGAGTTTTTTTTGGTTACTTTTTTTCTTAGGACATTGAGTCAAAAGAAAGGCTTTTCTAAGGTGAAAAGGAATCATTTTATCTTCTTACTCCAGTCTAAGATGTCTACCAACTAATGTTTACTAACATTCTTTTAGTGGGAGCATCTAGTCCCACCCACAGAGGTATCTCTATGGCTTGAAGGAAGCATGTACAGTAATCCGCCATCAGTGTATGATCCAGAGTATGTATTAGATGATACCAGATATTATGTACCACCTTCTGTTGTGTGTTAACATGACACTTGAAGTGAAGAATTGTTAAACTCACTCCATTTACCTGTTCACCCTTCACTTCCATAAGCCAAGGAGAGACAAATAAAGTCAGAGTTCAACTGCAAATGTGGTCACCTTATCACATGATTTTTACATGTGTTTTTTTTCTCAAAAAGTTTATTAATTTATCCTCTTGTTAATTTAGATATTGAGATATGCAATAATAGATATTGAGATTATGTAGCATGAGCTAGAATTGCTTAGCATATCTATCTTAATATAATTTTAATTTTTAACCTTTATTTTTACCAGAATTAGAAAAAGATGTCATATCAACAGACCCATTTTATATGGTGACTTCTAAAGTCAGTGATCAGTTTTAAGTCAGTATTTAGCATTTTTATTCTTCTTACTATTTTTCTATCATAATTCTTATATGCTTCCATTTTTCTTAGCAGCTATGGTTTTATCACTTAGAAGAAAATGGATTATTTTTTTGGAAGTCAAGCATCCATTGTAATTACTTCAATAACGATAGATAGTATGTTTTTCTTCAAGAATTGCTTACAAGATGGAGAAAGCAAAAATGAATGGTCATCACTCATTCTCTTAGGCTCATTACTCAAGCAGCTATTCATTTCTAACTGGAAAAAATATTTTCTAAGTATCATTTACATATTGAACAGCTCCCTGCCTTGCATTTTGAAAACTATGAAAAAATACCACCTGTTTGTCATTATTAAATGTGCCAGGGGCTATAATGACATTGTATTGATTATTAGTCACAAATTCATGGCATTCTATCCTTAACCCTGATGGCTCCTTTAAGAAGATACTAAAATACAAGTAAAGATAATGATCAGTAAATTTCTCACACCAAAACCCCTGGTCTGAGAGACCTTGAGAACAAGCAAACCTCTGCACCCTGACTTTGTTAATTCTTCAGAGACTTTCGCTAATAGGAAAAGCATGGTCATTTTCCTGCTGAGGTCCTGCCAGGTCTGTGCTGATGACAGGGCTGCCTGGATGCGACCCTGCTACTCCCCTCATGGAGGAGGATCTTGCCTATGATCTAGCCTGAAAGGACATATCAAAAAGAGAAGCTCTCATTTGTATTTTCCTGTGACAAGAGGCCTTCCAGCCTCAATCCCCTTGATTATCATGATAAAAAAAGATACTTTCAGAAAGAGCAATAATATAAAACCCTAAAGACATGCCTAACCAGCTTATGCAAAAAAAAAAATTAGTCTGCTCAAATGTCTATAATTATATTAGACTAGAGGCCCCATGCACAAAATTCATGCAAGAGTAGGCCTTCTTTTCCCCAGGTGCTGGCCCCGGCTTCCCTCCGGCACTCGGGATTCAGGTTTCCCTCTGACCACCGGCAGGCATGCAGCCCTGGCTTTGTCCAGAAGGTTGTCCAGAAGGACGTCTGGTGTAATTACCATATTACACTTTTATTATTATAGGTGTTGTCCATATCCATTCCGATTATAATAATTGGTGCTACTTTATACATCAAAAAAAAAATTCCTGCCCTAACTGGTTTTGCTTAGTAGATAGAGCACTGCCTTGTGAACTGAAGGGTCCTGAGTTCCATTCCAGTCAAGGGCACAATGGCACATACCCAGTGAGGGGACGTGGAAGAGGCAGCTGATCAGTGATTTTCTCTCATCATTGATGTTGCTATCTCTCTCACCGTCTCCCTTTCTCTCTGAAATCAATAAAAATATATTTTTTAAAAATCCCTATAAATAAGATGAGTGAAGGAAAAGAAGGCCAGAATTATATTATTTTTTTCTAGGAGACATGTCTGTTATAATTCACTTTAATATAAGTTTACTTTTCATTGCCAAGATAATGTAAAGTTATTCATTTATTCAGCTAACACTCATTAAATGCTAAGTATGAGGGGCTATATTAAGTTCTTGTGATGCATATCAGTGAATAAGTGAGATGAAATTTCCTGCCCTCATGGAACTTCCTAATGAAAAGAGATGAGTGATAATGCTTAAATATATGAAGTAGGTCCAATCTATTAAGCTCTCTGAATTTTGCAAAATATTTGTAAACTCCTTCTATGCTTCTAACCTATTTTTGAATATATTTTTCTGAACTGATGTAAGCTCCAAATTCGGATGTCAGGTAACATAGCTGCAAGGATTTCTGTGTCTTGGAAAATATTTATTCTCAAGTGCATTTCATGATTCAGTAAATCTGGTAATCAATTACTTATTGAAGCAGGGAGTCTCCCAGGGGTGAGGACGATGGAGCCCCTAGCGCTAGGACGCTTGCATGCATGACTCTGGAGATCAGGTTCTGTGACGCAGGTCTAATTTTATTGAGGAAGTACAGCAGTATTTATAGCAGAGGTGGCCAATCATGGAACATCTTCTTAGGGAGCCAATGAGCGTCAAGGTCGAGGTACTGTGTACGTGGCTCTAGGAGGGGCTCAGGCGGGCGTTGCCATCCTTCTGGTTTGCCAGAAAGATCTGAACTGCTGGAGTGAGCTCACAGCATTGCATCAGCCACTGCACTGAGATAAACCTCCTGTGCTCTACCTACAACTTATGCCATTGCCTATAAATATTCCCTGATCATACATTTTTATACTTTTCCTGATTGACCTAGTATTCCACAGTTATGTGGGGTATATTCTATAATAGTGATGTGTACAATCTGAAAAAATACAGTAACTAGGACACATAAGTATAATGAAGTATAATAACAAAGGGGAAGAGACTCAAGAAGCTATTATAAATAATAATTTAATCAATTACAATAAGAACTTAAAATAAGTAATCTCATTTTATTAACATGGAAATCCTACAAATTCAGCCTAAAATGGTATAAGTTTAAAATAATGAAAGGAAATTACAAGGATTTTTAAAATGTATTTATTTAGTATACATGCATATACAAAAATTATGATTATTCTTTACTTGAGAAAAGGGGATCTCTTCAGTTTTCAAGAAGGAATTTGAAACACGGCAATCATTTTTGCCTTCATGTAAAACTTTGTGCTGTGGGCTTTATTTACATGGCTTGATATGATCTGAACAATCCTTTTCCTAACCTAGATGTCATTATCCTCATGTACAGATGAAATCTAGGTTCAGAATTAAGTAAATTGCTTGAGTAAGTGTTAAATGTCTTATGATAAATTTCAGGTTCTTTATTCATATTCTGTACCACCTCCCACAAATTTGTAAACTCAAGTCCCCTATTTCCCTTTCAACCAGATTCACAGTAACTGTTAGTCTGTGAAATCCTTTTATTCATTATGATTGCTTGTGTTTTCTAATCATCATGCTCAAATTCCAATCTAATTTGATGAGCCTAGATGCTGAGTCATAATCAACTATTCATATCATAGGTTACCCTTTACCTAAAGTAACACAGGGGATGACCTATTATTTAAATTATCATGAAAACTAATGTTTATCATACCAATTGCTAAATCATTTTTATTTATTATA
>PVJC01006246.1:23444-55825 GCA_004026665.1 Murina feae | reverse complement strand
GACCCCCTGCTGCCTCTTTCCCACTCCCCGATGCCCCGCAAAGGGCCTGGACAGCTGCCAAGCAGGCCACCGACCCCCTGCCACCTCTTACCCGCTCCCCGATGCCCCACAAAGGGCCTGGGAAGCCACCAAGCAGGCCGCCAACTCTTTCCCACTCACCCGTCCCCTGTTGCCTTCCTTTCCCACTTCCCGGTGCCGCCAAAGGGTCTGGGGAGCTGCCAAGCAGGACCCCAGCCCCTGCAGCCTTGCTTTCCCGCTCCCCGGTGCCCCGCAAAGGGCCTGGGAAGCCCACCAAGCAGGCCACTGACCCCCCCGCTGCCTCTTTCCCACTCCCCTGCCCGCCACCTTGCTCTCCCACTTCCTGGTGCCCTGCAAGGGTCCTGGGAAGCCCACCAATCAGGCCACTGACCCCCTGCTGCCTCTTTCCCACTCCCCGATGCCCCACAAAGGGCCTGGGAAGCCCGCCAAGCAGGCCGCCGACTCCCTGCCACCTCTTACCCGCTCCCCGGCCCGCCACCTTGCTTTCCCACTTCCTGGTGCCCTGGTGCCACTTCCAACTGCCAGCATAGGCAGGCAGTTGCAACAGAACCCTTTGGTTTAGTTCCGTGGCTGTTGGCCTCCATCTTGGCTGGGTTAATTTGCATACAGCCACTCTGATTGGCTGGTGGTAACGGTCACATTTGCATGTTTCGCTTTTATTATAGAAGATAGCCAAGATTTGGATGCAGCCCAAGTGTCCAATAGTAGATGAGTGGGTAAAACAGCTATGTTACATTTACTGTACACAATGGAACACTACTTGGGCATATAAAGGAATAAAATTTTACTCGTTGCAACAGCATTGATGGACCTGGAGAACATCATGCTAAATCAGTGCTTCTCAACCTTCCTAATGCTGCGACCCTTTAATATAGTTCCTCATGTTGTGGTGACCCCCAATCACAAAATTATTTTTGTTGCTACTTCATAACTGTAATGTTGCTACTGTTATGAATCGTAATGTAAATATCTGATCTGCAGGATGTGTTTAGGCGACCCCTGTGAAAGGGTCGTTCGACCCCCAAAGGGATTGCAACCCACATAAGTGAGATAAGCCAATCAGAGAAGGACAAGTAACATATGGTTTCACTCATATGGGAAATTTAATGAACAAACTGAACTACTAAACAAAATAAACACAGACTTATAGATAGAGAGCAGGCAGACAGCACTGGTGGGAGTGGTGCTGAGGCTGGTGGTAGAGGGATTGAGGCAAAAAGGAAAAAAATAGAGAAAGAACCCCTGGGCAAGGACAACAGTGTGGTGATTGTGGGGGTGAGGGGGATGGGTGGAAATGGAAGAGGGATAAATGGTGATGAAAATAAAATAAAGAAGGAAAATAAAGAAAGCTTGCAGCAGAATGCCAACATCTAAGACAATAAAAGAAAGAAAGGCAGCTATGTGGAGAGTCACTGTAGGCGTTTTCTCTACGGCACAGCCTATAAGTGCTCGGGAACCTGGGCATCTGGGTGAAAACCACTTTGGGAGGTTAGAAGGTCCTGTACTGGACTCTATCCCCACACCCAGCACTGCAGTCAACACTTTACTCCCACAACACAGTGACCCTACAAAATTGGCACTATCATTGTTTCCATTTAAAAGAGGCTAAAGACCTACACAAAGTTACCAGTGAGAGGAGGGCCCCTCCCATTAACCTGCAGGCTCATTAGTGCAAACAGGCTGCCTCTGACTATTGAGCTCCCAGCCACCGCTCATATTTAGTTTTCAAATTAATGCTCTTTTTTTCTAACCTAAAAAAGTGCCTTGTAAGAATACCTGTGGTTGGTTTGCTGCGGATGGCCTGTGAAAAGCTTTTAGATCTTGCTCATGGAAGAGAATATTTGTATTTTAGGCCTTATTTTCAAAAGCCACCCAAAAGCCATATTTCTCAAGATGCTTTTTGCTTGTCAAACTCACTTGTCATGTAATGAAACTTTCCTAACGGTGAGGACACCATGGACAAAGCAAAATCTCTGACACAGATGTAAAGTCCTTCCATTTTCTCTCACTAGGAGATTATCATCATGTGTCACTTAGTGGCAGGCACACATTCTGAGAAATAGCTGCCTCACTGTGGGAACATCTGAGAGTGCACACACACCGCCCTCGATGGTGTAGCCTACAATCATAGCTGCATGCGCTGCACTTTTATATGACTGGCTGTGCAGTGTGTTTGCTTACCTCAGCATCACCACAAACATGTTGCGTTGTTGTACAGTGCATAACTGTATAATAAGCGGCATCTCTAAAAGCCGAAATCCCATCACTATTTTCTTGGGAACAGAGAGAATGAGGCTAAGAGCTAAAAGGTAAGATACTACATCTCTGGACCTTCCTTTCATTCTTCTAGAGAAAACGTGGTGCCTCACAGGCAAGCCCCTGTGCTGTGAGGCAGCTGCTGTCTGTGAGCTTGCTCTGCTGCTCTGTCCATGAACTCTCCCTGACTACTGTGGAGCCGCTGGCTCCAGGCTGGCCGGGTTGGGCTCTGGCTGAACCCCAGTGCACACATAAGCAGTGCTCTGCCTGACTCAGCAGACTACTCCAAACCCACTGCCATTTGTAAAAACAAAAACCACCAGATGTCCCACTCCTCATAGTCCTTTTGGGCAGTCTGATGTGAATGATAAATTAGGAAGGATCTTCTGCTTAGAGAACTTGGTGAAAACCTTCGTCTTGGCTACAGGGAGCACGTTAAGTTTACTTGGGGGACAAACACTGCAGGACCAAAAGCTCCAAGGCAGGACAGGGCAGGAGTTCACTAGCCTGGTTGGAGCAAGACACCAAGGAAGGTTTCATTAATGGATTGGAGGTGAGGTCAGGGAGATGTGAAAACTGAAGGCTTCTCTTAGGGCTTCCAACCTGAAGGATCTGCTGCTCTCCCTTAATTTCTCTGTCTGTAGAGGTTCTGACTGATCCCACTGCTTTCCTTTCTACATGTAGGCCCGAGAGGAAGGGAGGCAGGAGTGTCCACACCTGGGCTGACAGTGTCCATTTCTAGCTCTTACATTTTTACCCTCATTACTTGAAGATGTGGATTGTCTTTCCTCTTAGTGAAAAGTTTTCATTTTCTGCTGGACACACAGCAGGAGTACATTTCCGTGCCTTCTTGCATTGAGTGAGGTCATGTGACTCATTTTGGTTAATGAAATTAAACCTGGATCTTGGCTCACTTCCTGTCCATGCAACTGGACACAAAGAACTCCAGCATGGTGGAGACCCATGATAAAAGGTCCCAGATCCCTCAGAGCCAGCCTCTAGGAGGGATGCTCAGAGAGCTGTGGGGCTCAGAGAGCTGTGGGACTCAGATGAGATGTGACATGAGCCATTTAGCTTTGGGAATCATATGTTTCAGCAGCTAATGAGCATTGCCTTGGCCAACACAGGCTCAGTGTCCTGAGACAGTCGTGTATGTTCTCTGGGCCTCACTTTCTTCAACTGTAAGGTACGGATAATAATAGCACACATCACACAGGAATTGTACACTAAAAATTAAATTGGGAAAAGCTACATTTACATTATATGTGGAAGTGCTTTATAACCTGCATGGTGTTACATACATGTTAGTTTCTGTTAGTTTCCTTGTGTTCTGCAATTTAGTAAACGATAAAATAACATTTACTGAGTTGCTCATGCCAAAATTCTTAGATTCATTCTTTGTCTTCTTTCTCTCTCACACTCCACTTTCAATTCAACAGGAGCCTCTTGGTTCTCCCTTCAAAAAATATCCCAAATCAGACTACTTTTCACCATCTTTACTGCCACTACTCAGTAGAGATGCTCATTACCTGTCACCTGAGTTTATGCCCTGCCTCCAACTGGACTTCCTGCCTTTATTCTTGTTCCTTAAATGTATTCTCCACATAACAGCCAGAAAGATTCCTCTAGAGACTAAGTCAGTTGATGTTTGTCTCCTGCTCTAGACTTTCCAATGGTTTCACCTCATTCCAGGATAAAATCCAGAGTCTTACTATGACCCACATGGCTCTCCCTGATCTGGCGCTCAGGCTCATTCCCTATTCCTCTCTCACAGCTGTCCTGGTTGCTCTGGTTAGCATGCCCTTCCACCAGGTATTTGCATGCTCACTCCTTCATTTCATGCATGCCTAGGCTCAAAGGGCATTTCTGAGATTGCCTGCAGGTATTAGAGCAACTTCTCTCTCAGCTCAACAACTCAAGAGCCCCTTATGCTGCCCCTCCATGGCACCTACCAATACCTGGCATAGCACTGAACAGTATTTTTTTTTTATATTGGCTGTCTCCTCAACTGAAAGGGAAGTTCTATGGGCACAAAGGCATTGTATCTCCAGCACCCAGAAGAGGGCCTGACATAGTAGATTCTCAGTAGATATTTACAGAAGACATAATGTCTATCACACCTTTCTAATTCCCACGTCAATGCCGCCTTCTTGAGCTTCAGACCCGATTATTAACTCACTACAAATGACCAATATTTTGAGACTAGTTTTCACTTATAACTTCATAGTATCCATCTTCATAAATATTAGTATGTGATTGATTTTTTAAAAAAAGGTTTTCTTTTTAGAGCATAACACAGCAAAATTGAGCAGAAAGTACAGAGATTCTCTATATTTCCTGCCCTATCACACACAAACAGTCTCCACCATGGTTACCATCCTGCACCTCAGTGTATATAGTCAATGAACCTATATTAGTACATAATTATCATACAAAGTCTATAGTTTACATTGGAGTTTACTCTTGGTGTTGTTCCTTCCACGGATTTAGACAAGTGTCTAATGACATGCATTCACTTATAGTATCATACAGAGTATTTTCACTGCCCTAAAATTCCTCTGTGCTGCACCTATTCAGTCCTGTCTCCTCCCAAGCCCCTGGCAACCACTGATCTTTTTGTTGTCCTCATAGTTGTGCCTTTTCCAGATGTCATGCAGTTGACCTTTAACGACATGGGTTTGCACTGTGCAGGCCCACTTATCTGTGTACAAGTAGACCCGTGCAGCACAAACTCATGTTGTCCAAGGGTCAGCTGTATTTTTGATCTTCAGTTGGGAATCGTGTATGCGGAGGGCCGACTTAAGTTATACTTGATTTTCAGCTGCGCAGCACAGCGGTGCCCCTAATTCCCACCATATTCAAGGATGAAATTCTACAGTATGTAGTGGAAATTAGAGCAGTATGTAGTATATTCAAGTATGAAATACAGTATGTAGTCTTTTCACATTGGCTTCCTTAACACAGTAATATGAATGTAGGGCTCCTCCATGTCTTTCTGTGGCTTGATAGTTCATTTCTTTTATCACTGAATAGCATTCCATTGTTTGGATGTACCACAGTTTATTTACCCATTCACTATGTAATTACTTTTTAACATGGGTTTAAAATTTATTAGGAGAGGGACCTATACATTACAACGTATCTTTTCTTTACTCCTCCCCCAACCTCATCTAACTGACAAATATAGGTAGGCCCTTTCAGGAGAAGAGTGCCAATGAGTCCTAGTATAACTCCTAGTCATTTTGTGCCTCCATATATTGAACACATTTTTCTTGTTGGTATTCACATTGTGTATTGGTGTTGACAGTTCCCGGATGGTGTGAGTATCCCACCTGAGCCTTAAAACCTGTACAAAATAAAAATACTACTGCCACACTTACCTTAGCGCTGCTCTTTATTATCTCTGTATATATTTCTGTATCTAATCTCTTTTTACGACGAGTACGACGGCGTTTTTTTACTTCTGTATCGGGCTCCTCAATTTGGTTCAATAAATTAAATGATTGGGTAACCATTTCTGAATCTCTCATGTGGTATACGTCTTTGGTAGAAAAAAGAAAAAAAACATAAATCTATTTCTCAAGAGAATTTGGGGGTTTGGAACATAAGCCATATTCTCCCAAGTAAGGAAGACTTCCAGGAAAGAGCAAGAAGAGAGAGAGCTGGCTTGAATTTTGAACTCTCATTTATTCGCTTATTCATTTAGCACCTGTTTCTCAAAGGCCTGCAATATGTCAGCCCAGTGCTAGATGCCAGATACCATGTGAGATCACCCAGCCCAGACTTGGGATGTGAGGGGTGACACACCAGCTCCATGACAATCACAAGCATGACTGCTGACTCAATTAATTGGAAAATAGGCTAAAGCGGGGAGTCATTACAAAAGAAAACACATCTTAAACATATTATTTGAACTTAAACCATAAATGTATATTAGCACTCTACTTTAATGTTGGCGTGTGGGTCTAATGATGGATTCTGCAATCATTTTTGCTCAAACCACACTCATAATTTATTATATATGATTTTCAACTTTGGAAAATTCTAAATAGCCTGAGCATAGAATTATAGAGTTTTAAAAACATTTTTAGCCCTGACCGGTTTGGCTCAGTGGATAGTGTGTTGGCCTGCAGACTGAAAGGTCCCAGGTTCAATTCCGGTCAAGGGCATGTACCTTGGTTGCGGGCACATCCCCAGTAGTAGTAGGTGTGCGGGAGGCAGATGATCGATGTTTCTCTCTCATTGATGTTTCTAACTCTCTATCCTTCTCCCTTTCTCTCTGTAAAAAAGCAACAAAATATATTAAAAACAAAAACAAAAACAAAAAACATTTCTATATATTCTCCAATTTTTGGTATGTGGTGCATATCTAATTCTAAGTAGATTTTTTAAAAGCTATTTTTTATTGGGTCCTCTTAAAGTATTCAAAGCACAATTTAAATTCTTTAAGCATTAGTTTTCTTAGCAACAAGAAGTTTCTTTTTATTTTCATTTTTGTCCATTTTTTTTCCAACTGAAAAAATGAAACTAAACTAGTAAGGACAGCTGAAGAACAATCCCTGCTCCACGTGACTCTGGGTGGATGTCTGACAACCAGTAGGCACAACAGTGGCCAGAGCAGTGGGCAGGAGCTTCTAGCACCCTGTCAGCTGAGACGCTCTTCACTGGAAGGGGCACCTTGGTTCCCTCCACAACTAGGTGAGCAGGTGGCTGGTTAAGAGAGCTTAGTTATCCCTTGTCATCAACACAGTGTTGGAGGAGATCATTGGGAGGCTGTTTTCTGCTGATTGACCTGGGAGCTGGACCTAGACCATCAGAAGCTCCTCATCCCCATCTCTTGTCCTTAGAATGAGATCTCTGCCCACCGTTCCCACAGCTGGAGCTGCATCTCAAGGATCCAGCCTTGAGAGAATAATGTGTTGTGAGACCATCTGGGCTGAATATGTGACTAACACAGGTAAGCCCTCTTCATACAATTCCATCTTCAGATATGGAGATCGAATTGTCTTACTACCAACTTGCATATTGAACCTGCCCTGCTTGGGGCTAAGCCATTGTGGTAAGTTTGGTGGAAGACAGGGCCCTTCCACCATGGAGACAGAAGGTGGCAACTCCTTCTTCTCCCTGCCCCAGATTCCTCGTGCCAGGGTTCGGTGACTCCACTGAGAGCATGAAACCGGGACTTAGAAGGCCCCCACTTTTCTTCTCTAGACACATGAACATGCCAAAAGGATGAGCCTTGGATATGGCCTGAGAGCTTTTGGCCATGAGTGTGGCTCATGTTCACCTAATGACTGGGTGATCTTAGGCAAGTCCCTTAGCCTCCCTGAGCTTTACTTTCTTTATGCTACTTCACATGGTTATGAAAATTGATTTGAACAGATAACATATGAGAAAGTACCTAGCCCATTGCAATTACTTAGCCCCTCGATGAGGGGCTACATTGCTATTGGGGAATGGGAGCACTTCCTTGAGAGAGAATGGGAGTGTGTGTCCTGGCTCAGTGGGAAAAAGGTTATGCTTGATTCCTCATGTTTGCCATTGTTATCATTGCCATTTCTATGTTAGTTGGATCTGGTAATTTGAAAGATATTCCATGTGGTGGTTTTGAGTTTCTGAATTAGGTAGCCTTGGAGCTTAAGCTCTTGGTTCAAGCTTTCCATGATTAGACTCTAAAAACTGGCAAGCTCCATGATTGGCAGATCTTAAAACCTGGACCATAAATGCCTTCAGTATATGATAAAAGGGCTATTTCTTCCTCAAAGTTTATGTTAATAATCACTTATTGGACCTCCCCAAATCTAGGGATTATCTATTTCTGTGTGACCTCATAGCGTCTCCTTCCCACACACCACTTAACCATGCTGCGTGTGAATTTCCTGCTTGCTTGTCTACACCACCTCCACCAACCTGCACCCCACCACCAAAGCATAATCCCGTTGAGATCCCAGACTGTGTCCATCTTTCTCCATATTTTATCCCTGGCAGCTAGGACCTCAATAGACCAGTAGGTGCTCAAATGAGGGAATGAGCACTTCTGCCTCCTTTGGGGACGTGGCAGAAGGTGAGAGGCAGTGAAATGCACACAGGACAGCCAGTCACCGATGGAAAATAGTAGAGAAGTCCTTACTTCCACGTTTCTCCATAATCCAGTGAATTACTTCCTTGTACTTTTCAAAGTTTGTCTTCATCCTGAAAGGAATGTGAGTTATCTTTAAAAACTGAGACTAAATTCCTGTTTATATGTCACGCTACACAGTGTAGCCAGTGCTAGAACCTTCCAAGTCCTTTTCATAGGTGGAATGTTGGGCTGATGGCTCTTTCAGACCCAGCTATTCTTCCAATCACAGCTGAGGAATAAAGGGACAGACAGCACATGGCATGGGCTTGGTGCTTCTTTCCTCGCCTCTAATTGGCCTTCGACCTGGGCATCTGGGCTGACCCCCAAACTTTTAAAATAAATTTAATGAGGATCAGCTTGGGGGCAGGGACAGGGCAGAAGTGCCAGACTGGCTCTATGAGTGAAGCTTGATTTTTCTATGCCTTGGGCGTATCCCCAGTGAAGGTTAGGAAACTCCTGGAAAGACAGCATTGTTTGTGCCATTGGAAACCCTTTGCATTTAGCAGGAAGATTTTCAGTAATCCCATTCAGAATGACACCATGAAAGCCACACCAAGGCACAGTTTTGCAAAATACTCAAGCCCTAAGGCCCTCTCATGTCAATACACAAAGCAAGTCATCCTGGCATGTCAATGGCTTGGGCTGTTGTCCTCCCAAATAAAGGGCCCTCCAGGGGTAGCTGTGTTTCCTGGTTTTCAGATCAGAATATTTTTGAAAGAGAATGTGTCAGGAGTGAGCTCCCAGCTTAATTAGATCTGGAAGAAGGCCTTTGACATGACAGGTTTTAAGTTTTCAGTTAAGATTCCTTAAAGAGTACATGATAATTCAACCCCGAAGCAAATTGCTGGGAAGAGCTGAATGAGTTCACTTGGCAGAGAGCTAAGGTTTACTACTTGTGCTTTAAAAGCAATATCAGAATTTGAGAATGAGCTCTTCACGGGCCATTTATACCAAATGTTTTCATTTTATTTGCTAGAACTTTGAATGGAGTGGAAGCAGTTACCTAGCCTACTATTTATTACCTGAGAGAAAGAAGGTGAGGACTGAGGAGTGGGTGGGGTGAGACCTATTCCACAGGCCAAGAGAGGATGCCAAATACTAGCATATGCAAGAGTTAAAACTCCAGTGAGGGGTTCAGATAGAGGCACCCGATGCCCTTCTTTGCCCATCTTTGCAAGATAGTGGAATCTTACCAATGGCAGAGGCTCTTGGGCACACACTACTGTAAACATCAACACACAGATCAGCACAGAGTAGGTGTTCAGGAAATATTTGTTGAGTGCAATCAGATTAGAATGAGCACAGGTAATAGCTTAAATGGGAAGGAATGGGGGTAGAATGTCATATATGAGGTAGAATAACTTTTGAGATGTTTTCTGGCATTTGTTTGTGCAGTTGTATACGGATATGAAAGCTTGGATGTTTGCTTTCCCCTTTCCTAGAGAAACCTCAGAGGTCTCTGGCCTCAAGACACTATGAGTCCAAAGCTTAAGTTTCTGGCAATCTTTTTTCCTGATTTCGTGAGCCTCGACTCATGAAGGAGATTATACAGGACTCCCATCCCTCATAGCCTGTTCCTTGGAGCCACTGCCAGAGAGTTTGACAGACTCGTGGGAGGCCTAAGAACAACTTGCTCACCAAGGTGTTTGACAGCTGGATGAGTGGAAATGTAGCACCAGGTGGATGTAAAGTGGGGGTTGGGAACATTTTGTGCCGGGGGTCATGCCAACTAGAAAGGCTTGGTGCCAGCCACATCTTCGTCATTCTCCACTTAAAGAGAAGGTCTGGCCATTGCTTCCAGGTCAGTGAACCTCATGGCTTTCCCCCTCCAGGAAGCAGAAAAGAGCATTGGCTTAGCCCAGAATAAGGCCAGGGAATTTTTTGGGCAGATGCCCGGGATCTCCATTCTCTCTCTGTCCCCTCTTTTAAAAGGCCCAGAGTTCTGAGCCTTGCTCTTCAGACTTTTGTACAAGTTCATAGTCTCTTCAAGATGTCCTTGCCCTGGATTTCCAACCTATGTCATTGCCTGACTTTGCTCCTATCCTGTATCTCCCACGCTTGTTGATTTCCTTGCCCTTGTGCCTGCTTTTTGACTGAGGGGACCTTCTGGCACTGGCCTTGCTCTTTTCTCTGGTGGCCCCATGTACATTGCCTTGCTGCTGCCTGTGACCTGCCTGAACCCTCTGACCAATACCTCCATCTCTCCAGCTACTTACAGAATTCTCAGCTTCCTTCTGGTATCACTTTCCAGGTGGCCCGTCAGGGGGATGTCAGTCTCCTTTTCCCGTTCATTGTGAGCAGCCTGTTCTTTGATCATGGTCTTAAATACTGAGTGATAGGAGCTCTTAAAAAGCTACAAAAAGGATCAGAGAATAAGATATTTGGCTAGCAAGATTTGTTTTGAAGAATATTTCCATTATCATCATACCCTCTACTCACTTCCCAACTCCCTCAAGATTTTTTTTTTAGCAGCAGCATACCAATAAATCTTTTGAGAGAAGAAAATTATGCTCATTTAAAAAATTATTTTTAGAGAGAGAAAGGGAGAGGTAGATAGGTAGGTAGGTGGTAGATAAACATCCGATTTGTCAAAACTGCAACTTTGGCATTTTGGGATGATGCTCTACCCAACTGAGCTAACTGGCCAGGGGCAAAATTATGCTCTTCTTCCAAATGTGGAGATGTCTGTAGAAAGTAAAAATGCTTTCATGCTTTAAGAGCTTAACAGGCTTTCTGAGGAATGACCAACATCCTAGCGGTTGCTTATTTATTCAATGTGAACAATGACTGTCTTCAGAAAGCAGTGTGGCACCTGGCATGTTACTACAGTGGACGATTTTGTGTTTAAAGGTTCTTCCGAAGTAATGACATTGCAAGCTGCCTTTTTTATTTTGTAAACTTGATTGTTCTATCCCAAGTTCATGATGTTAACTAGGACTGACCCATAGGTGGGTCTTCACAAGGTTTCCTTTTTTGGATCCCTTTTGCTAGAAGATGGAAGTTGGCTTGCTGTTGAAGAAATCCATGGATCTGCCATGCTTCCTTGTACACATAGAAACTGAGGTTGTCATTATTGTTGTTCAACATCTGATAATGTATAGTATGCTATTAACTTATTGATTTTTAATAATAAGCGGAACACCAATGGACTTAGAGTTGCATATGATCTAGGACAGATTTAAGATAAAACTGTGTTTGGCCAGTTTTTATAAGCTGTGGGGAAAGCTGGGATGCCTCAGATCTAGCTTGTCTTATTCCCAGCCTTTGCTCATTGCTGGTATTAAATTAATTAAACAAGAGATCATTAGGCTGGGGCAGCTCTAAGGCTGTGGTGGCCTACATAAACAACCAAAATCTAAGCCTGTCAATGCCTCACGGTTACAAAATCAAAACCTAAGGACAACCAAATACAAGCAACCAGCTGGCTTTAAGCTACGGCCAATCAATAATTTCCTTGCTTGCTTCCTCTTTTCTCTATAAAAGCCTCTTCCCAGCTCAGGTCAATGAAACATTCTCAACCACTTCTGGTTTGATGATGACAATTTCAGTTGATGTATGCTCAAATAAATTCTTAACATGTTTAACTATACCTCAGTTTACCTTTTTACACTGGAACCGTGTTTAGGCCAGGTTGAGGTTAAGGCCTGTGGTGTCTTGCCTCTAAATTCCTCATTATTGACAATTCCGCTCTTGGGTGGAGCAATTTCTTATTAGGCCGCTGATCTTTCAGCATCTTCTTTGCATTCTATGTTTTGTTCATCAGAAAATACAGTGCTCACTGTATCCACTACACAACAGACCCACTGGGTCAGCCTAGTTGAAGTTCTCATCCTACCTGGGCTGTGCCACCCCATTCGATTTAGCCAGTATGTGACACCTTGTGAGGTTGGCCCTTTTTGCTTTCCCAGCCTAGTAGAACTATCCTCATCATCACGGTAGGTGTATTGGGCATTCCAGTGATGAGTTCTCTCATGCCCAGAGATGACTCCTGGGTGAATCTCTGGTTCTTGCAACTAAAAGAGTTTGCATAGCAGGGTTTGTGATTCATGGGCATGTCACAGAAATAAAACAAACAAAGTGAATCAAGAATAGCAAAGTAATTGAACTGTCAGAATAACCACACTATTGATTGATAACCCCGATCCAAATGGGAGGACTTCAACTTCTCCCTAGTTTGTACCCCCAGTGGTTTCTGGTATCCCCCCCCCCATAAGGGCCTCAAAAGTCTTTCAGCTGTAGGTCTCCTGTGACATTCATTCCATTCTTTCTGTCCTGCTCTGGCCCCACCTGTCCGCATCTGCTGCTGATGACATGGCTTGGAGACGTATTGCTTAGCCTAGCTGTATAGCTGCCTATCACGAGAGTGCCAGTATCTGTTGTCTCAGCATCTTCCTAAGCTTCTGATCCTTGGGGACAGAGTGATATAGACAGCAGGGGAAAGTATCTCCCAACTCTATGCCATTCTTTGTCACCAGGGCAAAGCCCCTGAGATGACGAGGCGAGGTGTTTGTGATTGGAGCTAGCCTGCACAGCCCACCTGTCACATGGAACCCTCTCAAAGTGCCATGCTCATGCAGGAGCTCACACAGTGACACGAGAGACGTCCCCTCTGCCTGTGGCCACAGCTCCGCCCATACAGCAAATTCTCAACAGGCAGGCATGCTGAAGGCTTCTGAATGATTCCAGTTTCTAAATCAAACAATTCCTTTAGATTTTCGCTCTTGCTAAAAAATGTTTCTAAAATGCCAGAGTTACTTTCCTGTCTTAGTAAATGCTATGCAGTGAATCTAAGCTCTTGAGCAAATTTTTTTCTCCCTTGGATGTGGTATTTCAGTACTTGAAAAGCAATTCTTACTAATACACAGAGTGGGGTAAAAGTAGATTTACAGTTGTGAGTATGCAAAACACAGAGTTTATTCTTGTATGACTATTAATTATTGTATTATTTTTCATGTGAACAACTATAAACCTACTTTTGCCCTACTCTGTAATATGTATAGAAACAAGTATGAAATTTAAGGCTAAATATGGAGACCAGAAAATTTCCCAATGAAAAGGAATAACTTAGTTGTTTTTCCTTTCTTGCCTTTTCTTTTGTAAATTTAGAAAAATACATCTGCTTAATATTGATTTCCAGGGACACACGATTTCAGTTTTGTGACTGTAGTTAGTACCTGCACTCCTGAGAGGTTTCTTAGCCGTAGTGGAGAGGATGCGTCTTAACGGTTCCGCCTGAGTCAACATGTGTGGTCAGTCTTGGAGGTTTGACACAGGGAATTAGAGCCACTAGGCTGTGCCAGCAGGGAAGAAATGAATGCAACAAAGACAATACCACATACCACAAAGGTAAGGCTTGCTCACACTGTCACGCCCATCTCATCTTGGTTACTGGATACAGTTGGGGAAAGGATGCCTGCTGACCCTCCAGGGCTGGTTCTGTGCCCCTCTGAAGGCTGTGTCAGCAGGACCGCAGACCCCCAGGTGGTTCACTACTGTTAGTTGCAGTGTTTGCTTGCAGAGGGGCCGGTTAAGGTTTAGCTTGCTAGGCTGCCCCATTCCTACCCTTTGGTTAGAAACACCAGGCTTTCTCTAGGGGCTTTGTTGTCTGTGCTTGGTCAGTTGTCGGTTGCTGTCTTTGCTGGCACCCAGCCTGGGACACGTGAAGCAAAAAGAAAACTCAGGAAGCTTGCTGCCATGTCATTCATGAAGTCCCCAGGTCCCTAGCCAGTCGGCCTTCTCTCTGCCTTTCAGAAGTTTCTTATGCTTGTTTTATATGTAATGTCTAAGGTTTTATGCTGTACTTAGTGGGAAAAGTACATCTATGTCATCTTTCCAGAACCTAACTTTATTTTTACCAAGGGTTTCTACACAGAGTGATCTGCCTTGAGATCTAGATGACATGTTTTGTTTGGGCTTTCCTGATTTCAAAAGCAATCTTTTTTTAAAATCCTCACCCAAATATATATTTTTACTGATTTCAGAAAGTGAAGAAGTGATGGGGGGTGGGGAGAGGAGGAGGATGATAGGTAGGTAGATAGATCGATAGATGAGAGAGAAACATCAATCGGTTGCTTCTGTTACCCAGATATGTGCCCTGACTGGGAATGAAACCCACAGCTTTTTGGTGTATGGGACAATGCTCCAATAAACTGAGCCACCTGGCCAGGACTCAAAAGCCTTCTTGAGGATATTTGTTTGTATTGCCAGCAGGGCGCTCTGAAACTCAGGCCCTGGAGCAACATACTTGGCTTTGTACCACCCTCTTTGGTGGAATGTGCATCATTGAAATGTAGGTCTGTTATAAGGAAAGCTCATTTGGGCTGTGCTAACAAGAGTGAAGTGAAGAATACCAGGGTTCATGAGGCAGTGCCAGCTGACCTGGGGCTTCAACATGGAAGCAAGGTGATCTCAAGTTCATATCCAACTTACATTGTGATCGAGGTCCACGCCATCCAGTAAGTCAAGGTGCTCACTTAATATAGCATCATAGAAGGCACTCGGACGGACCGACCTCGTGGCTTTCAATTGGAAGGCAGAGCAAAGGAAAGACATTTGGAAGAGGAACGAAAACCAAACCAAGAATAAGATAGATTCACAGCATTTACTCTTGTCCCTTTAAATAAAAGTGCACACATCATCAATAAGGCTTTAAATGAATTAATCAAATTTCCTAGCATTCAACTTGAAGATATTAATAAAATAGGAACAAAAGGATAAGCTTCAGTGGCTGACTTAGGAAAGTGAGTGTGTGCTCCTGGTGTCTGGTGAAGGTTTATCTGACCAAAGGACATTTGCGTGAGTCCTGAATGAAGCAGGAGGTAGCTGAGGAAGAGCATTTCTGCCAGGAGGCCAGCAGGTGCAAAGGCCCTGAGGTGAGAGTGAGTGGGAGCGTGGTTGGCCTATTTCACAAACCTTAAGAGGCACAGTATGCCTGGAGAGGAGTGAGCGTGAAGGAGGGTGGCTGGAGGGGAGAGTGGGGGCAGGGCTGAGGGAAGCACTTTAGATTTCATTCTGAGAGAGATTTCTTCTGAGTGTGATTTTCTCTTGGAAAAATATTCCTACCTCCTGCCAGTTTGGTCAAAAATTGCCAATTTCTGGAATTGCATATGGTTCATAATTGCAAATTAAAGCATAAGAGGTGAATCCCCAAGCCAGTGAACTAAAAAAAAAGGTCTATTGGAGATAACGAATGCCTTTGTTCTCAAGGCACAGCCTGGTGACTCTGGCCAGGAAAGGGGTGTCAAGCCTCTGGTGTCAAAGGGGTGCAAACTGAACCAAGGAATTGATAATTACAGCTTGGGTCTTGCTTTCTTTCTCCTGGAAAGGTGTGCACCCTGAGGCAGAACTGGCAGGAAGGGCTCTCTCTGATAATTGGGTCCCAGAGAGATTATTGGGCCTGTTGCCTGAGCCCCAGAGTGGCATCCGCCCCTTCGAGCTGGGCCATCCAGAGAGGCCTGAGCACCCTCCAGGCTGGCACAGGGCTGACTCATGTTGTCTGATTTTGTGTTCCTATTGTGCCTTTGGGGATGGATAAGCGATGTCCTTTGTAATCTCCACACATGTTATTTTTATACTTCTTCCAAATTTTGACTCAGAATAAAAACTCTGACTCTGTTGGGCTCCTGGTGGATGAAGAATTCCACCCAGTTGGGACTGCCTGTATACACACCAGGCTCAGGGCCCTTTCTGCCTATAGACCTCCTGCTCCAGCTTTGGTTTATTCCTGGTAGAAACCTGCCCATCTGTGGTAGATCCTGGGCTAGAGAAGCCACCTCCACCCCCCGCCAGCGCAGTTCTTTTCTGGAGTTCCCACAGGCACACATCATCCCACTGTGGTACTGACAACTGGCAAAAGCTAGGGCCTCTTTCAGCTCTGTCCCCAAAACATTGGATGTCCCCTAACTGGACACGGCTAAGAGAAGTTTTAAAAAGCCATCCAGGAAAGCCCAGCAAGAACCCAAGGGAATGCAAGTCAGGGAGCTCCTTTGGGTTGTCACGGGAGAGGAGATGTGAAGAGCAGCAGGGATGGAGTGGCAGTGCCTCCAGGGAAGACTCTGAGCATTGCTGCCCTAGACTGAGAATAAGAGTCTGGCGCTGGCCCTGAGAGTGCAGCTAATCGCCATTGTTTGCGATTGCCCTACTTGAACGGGCTTTATGGAATAATACACAGTTAACTTGAAGGGGAAAGGAGGTGTTTATCAGGAGAAGAAGGTGACTTGGCAGTCCTGAATACTGAATAGCAGTGTTCACAAGTGTCTGACTTGACATAATTAACCTTACTAACATCAATATGGTACTGTTGACCTGTCAAAACAAGGACAGTAAATACACAATAGCAGGCATATCTGGGCCTGAATGAGAAGAAAAAGCTTATTCCTCATTAACTTTCCCTTTGAGAATTTCCATCAACCCCTGTCTTTGTTGGAGTGAGATCATTATTTTCTCCTGAAATTGCTTTATGGGAGGCTTGGTGAGGTGGGGGAGGGGAGTATCAGCCTGTCACACAGGACCTGGTCACTTCCACATGGTATGCAACCCTTTCCCTCTACTCCCTCACCTGTGTGAGGGGACAAGAAGCCTCCTCTTCAGGTGGCTCAGAGGAGCAGTGCCAATGTAGATAGGTGCCTGGCATACGGGATTACCTAGAGTGGAGTGTGTCTTCCCCACATCTGATTAAGAACAAATCTTGGGGTAACTGGCAGTGCGTGCCCAGGCTGGCCCTGGCTGAGTCCTTTGAGGGGCCCAGGTTGGGCAGTTTGCTGGGTACCTTTGTGGTCACTTTGGACATAAACAGACACCCGAAGAGAAGACTCCATCCACGAATGGGTCAATAACACTCCAGACCCAACTACAGAGGTAGGAAGATGGTGGCAGTGAGAGAGAGAGCATGAGTGAGTGAGGGAGCAAAAGGGGTGTGTGTGGATGTGTGGGGTGTGTGCATGTGCACATGAGTGAGGGATAGTTAGATCCTGCAGAACTTTTGGGGCCAGGCAGACTGGGCTTGCCTAACCAGGCTGCCTCTGCTATCATTGCAAACAATCCTGGGGTGGCTGGCTCTACTGCAGAGGCCACACCTTCTTGAAGGGGAGAGCTGCTGTGACTGGGAACCCAGCCTCATCTTCACCCAGGATGCCCTCAGACACCACCCAGGACTCTATAGCCACCCCCGCCAGGGACATGCTGCCTTGGCGGTGGTCCCACAGTCATTGAGACTCTAGCCACCCTGGCCACAGGCTCTTGTGAGTTCAGAAGCATGCTACCCTCTGGCTGGCCCAATGCTTTAGCCCAGGATACCATGACCACATGAACAGCAGCTGCTCAAGCAGCCCGCCTCCGTCTGAGGAGCAGGAGCCTCATGTAGCTTGCCCCCATCTGAGGAGCAGAAACCAAGCAAGCAGCCAGAGGAGCCACCACTGCTGCAAGAAGCCATGCAAGCAGCACCAACCAGAAGAACTCTGGCCAACTGAGGAGCAGCCCCTGCACGACTTGACACCTAGTTCCTTTGATGAGAGCAAAAATGGGGAGACAAAGAAACCCCCAAAGGAAAGAAAAGGAGGAAATGCCAGAAAAGGAGCTAAGTGAAATGGAGGCATACAATATGTCAGAAAAAGAATTCAGAATAAGGGTCATACAATCCATGAACCGGATAGATGAAAAAACTGACAACTTATGTAAGAATCAAGAAGAAATAAAGAGTGATATAGCTGCAATGAAAAACACTATGGAAAGTTTCAACAGTAGACTAGTAGAAGCGGAGAACTGAATTAGCGAATTAGAAGACAGGAAAGTAAAACACACCTAAACTGAATTGCAATTGGAGAAAAATATTAAAAGACAGGAAGAGAGCCTAAGGAAGCTTTGGAACAACATGAAACAAAACAACTTACGAATAATAGGGGTGCTAGAATGACAGGAAGAGGAACAAGGGTTAGAAAGCTTATTTGAAGAAATAATGTCAGAAAACTTCCCTGATATGGGGAAGAAAAAAAATCACACAAGCACAGAGAGTTCCCAACAAGATGAATCTGAGAAAGACCCACACCAAGACACGTTGTAATTACAGGAACAAACATTCAGGACAAAGAGAGAATCTTAAAGGCTGCAAGAGAGACACAAAAAGTTATGTACAAGGGATATCCAATGAGGTTATCCAATTATTTTTCAACATAAACACATTAGGCCATAAAGGAATGAAAGGAAGTTTACAAAGTGATGCAAAGCAAGAGACTGAATCCAAGAATACTATACCTAGCAAGGCTATCATTCAAAATTGAAGGGGAAATAAGGAGATTCACAGACAAAAAAAGGCTGAGAGAGTCATCACCACCAAGCCAGCATGTTGGAGATCGTGTGTAACCTGACAAAGTCCTTGTACCCTAAGGGACTGATAAGACATAGTCCTCTACCCACACAGTTTTCCCAGGCTTGTTTGAATGGCGAATTATCAGTAGAATGAGAGCATTCTCTCATGGCTTTCCCAAGAAGTCTGTAACTATTTACTGAAATATGGTGTACTGAGAATTCTCCCCCTTAGATGTTTAGAGAAACAAAGAATACATTTCTTTTAATAGACCTCCTATTCAGTGTTTGTGTATAGAAGGCATTATGCAGTTAATAAAGTGGCTGCAGTCAGTCAAAGACTTGCAGACCTCTTGACCCCGCTTTTTCTTGTCTTTCTTTTCTCAATTCCCACCTCTCTACCTCAGTCCAGTTCATCCGTCAGGCTGGCCCTGACACCAGCAAGGCAAGAAACACTAACGGAACTGGTGCAAAAAGAAGAAATAAAAAGGAAAGAAGGAACACAGGCACAAAAAATAAAAATGGCTACAAACAAGTACTTATCAATAATAACTTTAAGTGGACTAAATGCTCCAATCAAAAGACATTGAGTGGCTGAATGGATAAGAAAACATGACCCATATATATGCTATTTACAAGAGACCCACCTTAGAACAAAGGAGTCACACAGACTGAAAGTAAAGGGATGGAAAAATATCTTCTAGGCAAATGGAAAGGAAAAAAAAGCTGGAGTAGCAATACTTATATCTGACAAATTAGACCTCAAAGTGAAGGCCATAACAAGAGATAAGGAAGACTACTTCATAATACTAAAGGGATTGATATAACAAGAGGATATAACCCTGGTGCATAAACATATATGCACCCAATACAGTCAAGTACATAAAAAAACTCCTGTAAGATATTAAGGGGGAGATAAACAACAATACAGTCATAGTAGGGGACTTTAGGGGACTGACATTACTGGATAAATTCTCTAGACAAAAAAATCAAAGAAACAGCAATCCTAAATGACTCACTAGATCAGATGAACTTAATTGACATCTTCAGAACGTTTCATCCCAAAGCCATGGAATATATGTTCTTCTCAAGTGCACATGGGACATTTTCAAAGATAGACCACATATTGGGTCATAGGCAAACTTTCTCCAAATTCAAGAAGATTGAAATCATATCAAGCTCTTCTCAGACCACAATGGCATAATATTAGAAATAAATGACACTGAAAACAACCAAAAAAATTCATACACTTGGAAGCTGAATAGCATGTTATTAAATATTTATTGGGTTACCAAAGGGATCAAAGAAGAAATTAAAAACATCATGGAAACGAGTGACAGTGAAAACACAACAATCCAAAATCTATGGGACACAGTGAAAACAGTCCTGACAGGGAAGTTTATAATTCTACAGGCCTACCTCAGAAAACAAGAAAAAATGGTAATGAATCATCTAACTCTATAACTTAAAGAATTAGAAAGAGAGCAACAAGAAAATCCCAAAATGAGCAGAAGGATGGAGATAATAAGGATCAGAACAGAAATAAATGGCATAGAGACCAAAAACAAACAAACAAACAAACAAAAAACAATATAAAAAATCAATGAAACCAAGAACTATTTTTTAAAAAAATATATTTTATTGATTTTTTACAGAGAGAGGAATAGAGACTCAGAAACATCGATGAGAGAGAAACACTGAGTAGCTGCCTCCTGCACACCCCCCACTGGGGACATGTCTGCAACCAAGGCACATGCCCTTGACCGGAATCGAACCTGGGACCTTTCAGTCCACAGGCCGATGCTCTATTCACTGAGCCAAACTGGCCAGGGCAGAACTGGTTTTTTTGAAAGGATAAACAAGATTGCTGAATCTCTAGCCAGACTCACCAAGAAGAATTGAGAGAAGACCCAAATAAACAAAATCAGAAATGAAAGAGGTGAAATAACAACAGACCCCATAGAAATACAAAGGATTGTTAAAAAATACTATGGACAACTTTTCTTTCAACAAACTAGACAATCTGGAGGAAATGAAAATTTTCCTAGAAAAATACAATCTTCCAAAACTCAATCAGGAAGATTCTAAAAATCTCAATAGGCTGATAACTATGGAAGAAATTGAAGCAGTCATCAAAAATCTTCCAGCAAACAAAAACCTGGGGCCAAATGGCTTCATAGGAGAGTTTACCAAACATTCAAGGAAGAACTAAAACCTATCCTCCTTAGACTATTCCAAAAAATTCAAGAGGAAGGAACACTTGCAAGCACATTCTATGAAGCCAGCATTAACCTAACACCAAAATCAGATAAAGACAACATAATGAAAGAGAATTACAGGCTAATCTCCCTCATGAACATAGATGCCAAAATCCTCAACAAAATTCTAGCAAATCTAATCCAGAATTACATCAGAAAGATCATACACCATGACCAAGTAGGATTTATCCCAGGGATGCAAGGATGGTACAATACCGCAAATCAATAAACATGATACATCACATAAACAAATTGAGAGATAAAAATCACAGTCATATCAATTGATGCAGAAAATTATTTGACAAAATACAACACCCTTTCTTGATTAAAAACCCTTAGCAAAGTGGGAATAAAAGGATCATATCCCAACATAATTAAAGCCTTATATGACAAACCTACATCCAACATCATACTCAATGGGCAAAAACTAAAACCATTTCACATAAGAACAGGAATGAGACAGGGATGCCCATTTTCACCACTCCTGTTCGACATAGTTCTGGAAGTGCTAGCCATAGCAATTAGACAAGAAGAAGAAATAAAAGGCATCCAAATTGGAAAAGAAGATGTAAAACTGTCATTATTCGCAGATGACATGATACTGTACATAGAAAACCATAAAGATTCCATAAAAAATTATTAGACTTAATAAATGAATTCAGCAATGTAGCAGAATACAAAATTAACGCCAAGAAATCTATGGCATTTTTATACACCAATAGCGAACTTACAGAAAGAGAGCATAAAAAAACAATCCCATGTACCATCACACAAAAAAAGTTAAGATACCTTGGAATAAACTTAACTAAGGAGGTAAAAGACCTATACTTGACAACTACAGGACACTGAAAAAAGAGATAGAGGAAGATATAAACAGATGGGAGAATATACCATGTTCATGGATTGGTAGAATTAACATCATTAAAATGTCCATACTACTTAAAGCAATCTATAGATTCAACGCACTCCCCATTAAAACACCAATGGCATATTTCACAGAGCTCGAACAAACTCTCCAAAAATTCATCTGGAATAAAAAAAGACTCCAAATAGCTGTAGCAATCCTGAGAAAGAAGAACAAAGTAGGAGAGATCTCAATGCCAGATATCAAGCTGTATTACAAAGCCACTGTTCTCAGAACTTCCTGATGGTGACACAAGAACAGACATACAGACTTAATGGAATAGAATAGAGAACCCAGAAATCAACACTAACTACTATGCTCAATTAATATTTGACAAAGGAGGCAAGAACATACAATGGAGTCAAGACAATCTCTTCAATAAATGGTGTTGGGAAAATTGGACAGATACATGCAAAAAAAAAAAAAAAAGATACTAGGCCACCAAGTTACACCATACACAAAAATAAACTCAAAATAGATAAAGTACTTAAACATAAAATGGGAAACCATAAAAATCTTAGAGGAATACACAGGCAGCAAAATCTCTGACATGCTGATGCAATATCTTCACCGATACAGCTCCTAGGGCAATAGAAACTGAGGAGAAAATAAACAAATGGAACTACGTAAAAATAAAAAGCTTTTGCACAGCTAAAGAAACCATAAATAAAACAACAAGAAAGCCCACTGCATGGGAGAATATATTTGCCAGTGTTATCATTGATAAGGGTTTAATCTCCAACATTTACAGATAACTTATACAATTTAAAAAAGGAAAATACACAACCCAATAAAAAATGGGCAATGGACCTAAATAAATATTTTTCAAAAGAGGACATAAGGAGGGCCAAGAGACATATAAAAACACTAGAGGTCTGGTGCATGAAATTCATGCACGAGAAGGGGGTTCCTCAGCTCAGCCTGCACTCTCTCCAATCTGGGACCCATCGGGAGATGTCCGATTGCCAGTTTAGGCCTGATTCCAACTGGAAGTTGGACATCTGGGACTGCTGCCTACTAAATGCTTGCCTGCTTGGTTGCTTCTAACTACCTGATTGCCAGCCTGATTGCCCCTAACCACCTCTGCCTTGGTCCCTGCCACTGTGGCTTTGTCCGAAAGGACATCCGGAAGATGTTTGGTCTAATTAGCATATTATCCTTTTATTAGTATAGATACTCAAAGTCATTAATCTTCTGAGAGGTGCAAGTCAAAATAACAATGAGGTACCGTCTCACACCTGTCAGAATGTCTATCATCAACAAATCAACAAATGACAAGTGCTAGAGAGGATGCAGAGAAAAAAGAACCCTCGCGTACTGCTGATGGGAATGCAGACTGGTACAGCCACTGTGGAAAACAGTATGGAGTTTCCTCAAAAAACTAAAAATGGAACTCCCATTTGACCCAGTGATCCCACTTCTAGGAATATATCCCAAGAAGCTAGAAACACCAATCAAAAAGGATATATGCACCCCTATGTTCATATCAGCACAATTTACAATAGCTAAGATTTATAAACAGCCTAAGTGTCCATCTGCAGATGAGTGGATTAAAAACCTGTGGTACATCTACACAATAGAATACTATGCTGCTGTAAAAAGGAAGGAACTCCTACCATTTGCAACAGCATGGATGGACCTGGAGAGCATTATGTTAAGTGAAATAAGCCAGTGAGAGAAAGATAAATATCCCACGAACTCACTCATTTATGGGATATAATGAACAACATAAACTGCTGAACAAAAACAGATCCAGAGACAAAGAAGAATCAATCAGACCATCAAACTCCAGAGGGAAGGTAGCAGAGGGTGGGGGTAAGCGGGTAAGATCAACCAAAGGACTTGTATGCATGCATATAAGCCTAACCAATGGACACAGACACCAGGGGGTTGAGGACATGAGCGGGTGGTGGGTGGGGGGACAATGAAGGGATAAGGACACATATGTAATACCTTAATCAATAAAGAAAAAAAAAAAAAGAACAAATCTTAACCCCCCCCCCCCCCATCCAATCAATTCCTGTCCTCTAATGTTTTTCTTGACAGAACTGCAGTCCCTGAGCCTGGGAGAGCTGTTGGAGCCGTGTGTGTTTGCCTTGCAGGACAGATCCTCTGTTAGAGAGGAGATAAGGATGATGAATGGCAGTGAATAACCAGCTGGCTGCCCACTCCAAGGAGTGAGCAGCCCAGCTCTGCAACTCAGCGCTCTTTTCACCTCCTCCACCCTTCATGTAGTGGATCCCTTTCTACCTTAGACAACTGGCCCATGGGCTGAGCTGGGCTGGGCTGGTGATTCTCAAAGGCATAAATACATAAGCTGTTCTAAAATCTGGTGTGGTTCATGGAGCAGCAGCAGTAGCTGCTGCTGGAGTTTGTGAGAAATGCAGGATCTCAGACCTACTGAGTCAGAATCTGCACTTTAACAAGATCCCTGGTTCTCTCTCTACACATTGAAGTCTGAGCAGCACAGCTCCTAACACTTTCCCTTATCAGAAATGGAGTAAAAGAAATTCAGTTGATCTGCACCCTTCTGGGGGTGGTAGTGGGATGGCTGGAATGCAGAGTCTAGAGTCTGAAAGAGTTTGTTTGATAAGCCACTTGTGTACCAGGATCAAAGCTCTGATCCACCCGCCTCCCCTCACGCCCACCATACTGCGAGATAACAGAACACAGTGCCTAAATTATTGTCTAATAGGATGGCCTGGTTTAATTGCAGGGCTTTTGTTTTGTGAAGTGATGTATGCAAGTTGGGATTCTACTACCATAAGGATTCTCCCTTGTCCTTCCACCTCATAAGATTCAACGAATCCTCCTTAATAAAAATGCAATAATTATTTAAGGGCCCTGGGTGTAGGGGCTAACTTATTCCTTACCCAAGCATCATTAGTGATTTCTTGCATTCTGGCCAAGTCCTGCTTTCCAGAACTCAGGGAACCCAGCCACTAACTAGACACTCTTTAAATGTGGGAGTCCCTATATCAATGGCTGTGTAGAGAGATGGACTTTTGGTTCTTGCCAGGTCATTCAGTGTTGCTCCAGAGACCCTCTCTCTGTTTCCTTATTTATCTCCCTTCTTCAGAAAGGGATAGGGAAGCAGCATGTCCAGGTTCTGGGCTGTGTGCCCAGCATGTCCCTAGGTCCTCTCTAGGATGTAGTCCAGCCTGGACCCACAGGATACCCAACACAGTTACCACGGCATCATTTTACATTGGCATCTACCTGATTATTTTTCTATCTTGTCCACAGGAACATCAGGAAGGCTTTGAAAATGAAACACATTGTATAATTTGGGTCTACTGGACTACCACCATTCCCTGAGCTACTGTAAAAAAGTGACTAAGCCCCAGCCAGTTTGGCTCAGTGGATAGGGTCCCAGGTTCAATTCCAGTCAAGGCCGGCATGTAGAGAGTGCCTGAGAAGGCACATGGGCATTTCTTTAATTATTGTCAACTGAATCCAGTGGCATTTGGCAAAGCCAATTCCTGAAAGCATGTCCTTTGCCAAAAGGCAGGAGTGTTGTCAGCTTGAACTTCAGCCCAGGTGCCAGGAGGTGGGTTTTGTTATTTAAATCCAGCCAAGTACCAGGAATGAATACACTCGGGCCCACCCAAGAATGTATTTTGTCTTGACTTTTAGTAAAACTTCCTGTGTTTTTTTTTTTTTTTTGCTGTATAAAATAAATACACTGTATCGGCTGTAGGTCACTGTCTCTGTCCCTGTCCTGGTCAGAGGACAGTGGTCCCACCCATCCCTAGCTTTCTTCTTCCATCTCTGTGTCTGTCTCTTTCTTTCATTTTCTCAATCCCCACCCGCCCCTACTCAGGAACTGGACCGCTCTCTAGCTGCACTGGACGAGCAGAAGAGAGACATATTTACAGGCATGTACCTCGGTTACAGACTCCTCCCTGGCCCAGGCCCTGGTAGGGGCTCATATAGGAGGCAACCAATTGATGTATTTCTTTCACATTGATATTTCCCTGTGTCTTTATGCTGTGTCAGAGCTTTGGGTATACTTTGTATCTGACCCTGCTGTGTGCCTGGATAGGTGGACACCTAAGGCCATCAATAGCCTTTCTGGTCCTTCTTCCGAACACCTCTCATGTGGGTCAAAAGGTATTTCTGGTACCTTTAGCATTCCTTCCACTCTCTGTAATAACGTTTCAAGAATTTACTTGTTTTTCTTCCACATTCTGTTCAAAGTCTAATTTCAGTTTCCTTGACAGTGAAGTTAGAATTAACTAGCAACTGAAGGACACGACTAACTTTACAACCTAACTTTTGCAGGGCTCTGCCATGTAAAATGTTGTTTCTGGCCCCCTGGGTTTGAACAATCTCATAAGAAAAAAGTTTTAAAAGTAGGAACCTCGCACCCATTATATTAATCCTATGCTTGAGGTGCGTGGTTTTCCAACATCCCTGTACCTGTGAATCATCTGGGGATCCTGTTAAGGATGCAAGAGGGGATCCTGATAAAAACAGGCTGGGAATGTGCCTCTGTAGCAGCTCCCAGCAATAGGACACACGGTCTTGGACCTTGTGGATCAGCAGTGCTGACACCTGCTGTCATCTCTGCATGCTTCTCTTGGCCCTTGGCCTCAAACTACCAGCTCACTGGGTTGCTTTTGTCTTGATTGTCCATGTTTCTCTGACAGGTGGCTGATGGCTTCTTCCATGGGCTGAAAGTAGAGTCTTTTTTGCATCTACCACTCTGTGGAATCCTTTGTGTTCTGTACTCCAGCTGAAGAGGGTTAGCTTTCCTTCTTGGCACGGGCCACACCTTCATCACTCAAAGATCGTTTACCCTGTGTCACTTTCCCTTCCTCCTCTTGAATGGTTTTGATCTCTTCTACCTTCCTGGACCTCCACATTTCCTGATTCTACCTTCACACTTCTCTCACTTTCTGTGTAACTAGTCATCTCTCAGGGAAGCCTTTTTGTTCCATTTTTGCTCCATTTCATTGGCCAGATATAATCATGTACCTATTACTGGCAAGTTTTTCCAAATTATTACCAGTGCCTTCCAGAAAGTTATATTATAAATCATAGGCAGAAGGAAAAAGAAAACCCTTCACATCACTGCAGGAACCTGAGATGTGTCATTGATCCTATTTAGAGGTTCAATATAGTCCACACCTTTGGTTCAGGCCACCCACGTCACAGTATTTGACCAATAAGCATTTAAGGTGGTGGCTAGACTTTCACTAAACATGAAACTTATGCTGGCATTAAGGAACTCAGTACTGAAAAGACAATTGTAAAACATGCCCCTACAGACCAAAATCATGTAGAGTGCTTCAAACTTAAGTTAGATATAGGCGTGACTAGTTCTGTAAATTAAGCTTAGAAACCAAAAGAATCATGAATGACTGGTCAAATAAACCAATAACGTCCAGGGGGCCTCTTTCTGGAGGTGGGTCCATAGAGATATGGACAGGACCTGGTATCCCCTTCCCACACCCCAACCTTGTCCTATCTTCTTTCTCATCTCCCACATCCTTCTAAGCTTAGCATTGGCACTTTACAGGTGATTACCCAGTAAATGACTTTCAGAATCTTGCTTATGAATATTTAGAGAAATGCACAGATTTTCCCCAGCTGTCATGCTTACTGACTTTGAAATGGTTTCAGTTCTTGGGGCCCCATCAGAACACACATGCTAAAAAATGGCGGCGGTTTAGGCAGACGTATCCAGTGCCTTGTCCCAGAGCAGATAGGGAAAGCAGCTGAAATGAGTAGCTCCCAGCCCGAATTGGCAGTGGAGATCAAGCTGGGAGACAGCCTGCAGCCAGGTAAGAAAGAAGACTCCTGAGAGAGGTAAATTCAAGGCTTTGGGAAAGATATTTTACCAGACCCTAGCCCTGAGGATCGGAAAGTCTCCGCACGGCACTGGCGCCAGCACCCAGCCGCGTCTCCTGAGACCAGTGGCGCAGCGGAAAGAGGGTCTGTGGAACTGCTGGTCGGCAGGGGATTCTCGATCCAGCTTCACAATCAGGAAAGGGCTGGGGCGTGCGGGCAGGAGAGCAGGTGCCCCCTCGAAGTGGATTCTACATCTGGGTCCACAGTAAAGACTGAAGTGTGCCAGCAGGAGAGGCCACAGCCTCTCCCACCTCTGTGGTCGGAGTCTAACTGCATTGAGCCCCACGCATAAGGCATTGTGGATACAGACATTTACCTGTGGCTGGAGTGTGGGAGAGGGTGCTGGGTTGTGGAATCTGGAGAGAGAGGGGGGTCCAGGAAAGGTGGCAGCGAGTTTGGTGCTGACTCATGCCGGAGCCTGGGACCTGGGCAGCCATTGTGCCCCGAGGAGACAACCCCTCCCTCCAGTATCCAGGCAACTAATACAGCCACACCCAACTTCCACCCTGAACTGTAAAATAATTTAAAAACAAAACAAAACAACAACAACAAAAAACCTAATAAGTCCCTGAGACTCCGAAGAGACTGGCCTAAAGAGAGACTTTTGGTCCCAGTAATCAGATCCTGAGAAAAACAACAGTATAGAAGACTGGGCTCTTAAGCCAGCCAAAGGAACATTTCACTTCTTCATTTTTAATTTATTTTTTTATTATTATTTCATTGTTACCTTTCCTTTTTTTTCTTTTTTTCTTTGTTTTCCTTGTGTTTGTTGCTTTATTTTCTAATTCTATTTACTTTATTTTTCCATCACTCTATTTTATTTTATCATTTTTTTGCTATTTTTACACCATTTTTGAAATTTTTTGTTAATTTATTTATTTTTTCTTTTCTTTCATTCTCTTTCCTCCTATCCACCTATCCCCTTTCTACTTCCTCAACAGTGAACTAAGATCCTCCCAGTATTCTTCCAATTCTTAACCTTATCTCCTATATATAAGCTCAGCATCTACAGATTCTGCCCCCATCCTCTTTGCTGGGGGTGGTCACTTATAGTGGGGTTATTATTGTCGTGAATATATTCGTGCTTTGTGCGGGGTCTTGTCGAGGTGAACTTTATCCAGTCAGGCCAGGTGCTAGAGAGTGAATCTCATAACCAGACACCTGTAGAGGAAATTCCATCCATGAACAGGTCAATAATATCCCAGACCCAACTACAGAGGAAGAAGGTGGCATTGAGGGAGAGAGCGTAAGTCAGTGAGGAACCAAAAGAGGAGTGTGTGGTCATGTGGAATGTGCGTGTGTGTATGTGAGTGAGGCACAGACAGATCCTGCAGTGGCCTGGCTAAATGGGCTTCCTTAACTAGGCAGCCTCTGCTACCATTGTAAACAGTTCCAGGAGCATGCAATATGTCAGAAAAAGAATTCCGAATAAGGGTCCTAGAGTGCATAAACCAGATAGAGGAAAAAATCAACAACTTATGTAAGAATAAAGAAGAAATGGATGAAAAAATCAACAACTTATGTAAGAATCAAGAAGAAATGAAGGGTGATATAGCTGCCATGAAGAACACCATGGAAAGTTTCAACAATAGACTAGGAGAAGCAGAGGACTGAATTAGCAAATTAGAAGACAGAGAAGCAAAACACACCCAAACTGAACTGCAATTAGAGAAAAAAATCAAAAGACAGGAGAAGAGCCTAAGGGAGCTATGGGACAACATGAAATGAAGCAACATACAAGTAATAGGGGTGCCAGAACAACAGAAAGAGGAACAAGGATTAGAAAACATATTTGAAGCAATAATCTCAGAAAATTTCCCGGAGGTGGGGAAGAAAAAAATCACAGACACAGAGAGTCCCAAACAAGGTGAATCCAAAAAGATCCACACTAAGACACATCATAATTACCATGGCAAATGTTCAGGACAAAGAGAGAATCTTAAAGGCTGTAAGACAGAGACAGAAAGTTACATTACAAGGGAGTTCCCATTAGATTATCAAATGACTACTCAACAGAAACACATCAGGCCAGAAGAGAATGGATGGAAATTTACAAAGTGATGCAAAACAAGGGACTGAATCCAAGATTACTCTATCCAACAAGGCTATCATTCAAAATTGAAGGGGAAATAAGAAGCTTCACAGACAAAAAAGGCTAAGGGAATTTATCACCACAAAGCCAGCAATGCAAGAAATGCTAAAGTGACTGGTGTAAAAAGATAAAATAAAAAGGTAAGAAAAAAAAACAGACACAAAAAATAAAATGGCTACAAACAAGTACCTTTCAATAATAACTTTAAATGTAAATGGACTAAATGCTCCAATCAAAAGACACCAAATGCCTGAATGGATAAAAAAACATGACCCATATATTTGCTGTTTACAAGACACTCACCTCAGAATAAGGGACTCACACAGAATAAAAGTGAAGGAATGGAAAAATATCTTTCAGGCAAATGGAAATGAAAAAAAAGCTGGAGTAGCTATACTTACATCGGACAAAACAGATCTCAAAGTGAAGGCCATAACAAGAGATAAGGAAGACCACTTCATAATACTAAAGGGATTGATACAACAAGAGGACATAACCCTGATAAACATATACGCACCCAATTCAGGAGCAGCCAAATACATAAAAAAAAAAAACTCCTGGAAGATATCAAGGGAGAGATAGACAGCAATACAATCATAGTAGGGGACTTTAATACACCTCTGACATCACTGGATAAATCCTCTAGACAAAAAATCAGCAAAGACACGGAAATCCTAAATGACTCACTAAATCAGATGGACTTAATTGACATCTTCAGAACATTTCACCCCAAAGCTGCGGAATATACGTTCTTCTCAAGTGCACATGGGACATTTTCAAAGATAGACCACATATTGGGTCACAAGCAAAGTCTCCCCAAATTCAAGAAGATTGAAATCATATCAAGCATCTTCTCAGATCACAATGGCATAATATTAGAAATAAACTACAATAAAAACAACCCAAAACATTCAAACTCTTGGAAGCTGAACAGCATGTTATTAAATATTGATTGGGTTACCAATGAGATAAAAGAAGAATTTAAAAACATTCTGGAAACTAATGACAATGAAAATACTATAATCCAAAACTTATGGGACACAATGAAAGCAATCCTGAGAGGGAAATTTATAGCTCTGCAGGCCTACCTCAAAAAACAAGAAAAAATGGTAGTAAATCATCTAACTTTACAACTCAAAGAAGTGGAAAGAGAGCAACAAGAAAAGCCCAGAGTGAGCAGAAGGAAGGAGATAATAAAGATTAGAGTAGAAATAAATGACATAGAGACAAAAAAAAATACAAAAGATCAATGAAACCAAGAGCTGGTTCTTTGAAAGGATAAACAAAATTGATGAACCTCTAGCCAGGCTCACCAAGAAACAAAGAGAAAAGACTCAAATAAACAAAATCAGAAATGATAGAGGTGAAATAACAACAGATCCCAGAGAAATACAAAGGATTGTTAAAAATTACTATGAACAACTCTACTCCAACAAATTAGACAACCTCAAGGAAATGGACATATTCTAGAAAAATACAACATACAAAAACTCAATCAGGAAGGATCTAAAAATCTCAATAGGCCAATAACTATGGAAGAAATTGAAGCAATCATGAAAAAGCTTCCAGCAAATAAAAGCCCAGGGCCAGATGGCTTCACAGGGGAGTTTTACCAAACATTCAAGGAAGAACTAAAACCTGTCCTCCTGAGACTACTCCAAAAAATTCAAGAGGAAGGAACACTTCCAAGCTCATTCTATGAAGCCAGCATTACCCTAATACCAAAACCAGATAGAGACAACACAATGAAAGAATTATAGGCCAATATCCCTCATGAACATAGATGCCAAAATCCTCAACAAAATCCTAGCAAATCAGATCCAGCAGTACATCAGAAAGATCATACACCATGACCAAGTAGGATTTATCCCAGGGATGCAAGGATGGTACAATATCCGCAAATTAATAAATGTGATACATCATATAAACAAATTGAAAGATAAAAACCACATAGTCATATCAATTGATGCAGAAAAAGCATTTGACAAAATCCAACACCCATTTTTGATAAAAACTCTCAGCAAAGTGGGAATAGAAGGATCATACCTCAACATAATAAAAGCCATATATGACAAACCCACAGCCAACATCATATTCAATGGGCAAAAACTAAAACCATTTTCCCTTAGAACAGGAACAAGACAGGGATGCTCACTCTCACCACTCCTGTTCGACATAGTACTGGAAGTATTAGCCATTGCGATTAGACAAGAAGAAGAAATAAAAGGCATCCAAATTGGAAAAGAAGAAGTAAAACTGTCCTTATTTGCAGATGACATGATATTGTACATAAAAAACCCTAAAGACTCTGTTAAAAAACTATTAGGCTTAATAAATGAATTCAGCAATGTAGCAGAATACAAAATTAATGCTAAGAAATCTATGGCATTTCTATACACCAATAGTGAACTTATAGAAAGAGAGACTAAAGAAGCAATCCCATTTACCATCACACCACAAAAATTAAGATATCTAGGAATAAACTTAACTAAAGAGGTAAAAGACCTCTACTCAGAAAACTACAGAATGTTGAAAAAAGAGATAGAGGAAGACATA
>PVJC01006246.1:0-23344 GCA_004026665.1 Murina feae | reverse complement strand
GACCAAAGCAATCTATAAATTCAATGCACTTCCCATTAAAATACCAACGGCATATTTCACAGACCTAGCACGAACTCTCCAAAAATTCATCTGGAATTAAAAAAGACCCTGAATAGCTGCAGCGATCCTGAGAAAGAACAAAGTAGGTGGGATCTCCATACCAGATATCAAGCTATATTACAAAGCCACAGTGCTCAAAACTGCCTGGTACTGGCACAAGAACAGACATATAGATCAATGGACTAGAATAGAGAACCCAGAAATTGACCCAAACCAATATGCTCAATTAATATTTGACAAAGGAGGCAAGAACATACAATGGAATCAAGACAGTCTCTTCAATAAATGGTATTGGGAAAATTGGACAAATATATGCAAAAAAATGAAACTAGACCATCAACTTACACCATACACAAAAATAAACTCAAAATGGATAAAGGACTTAAATGTAAGACAGGAAACCATAAAAATACTAGAAGAATTTAAAGGCAACAAAAATCTCAGACATATGCCGAAGCAATTTTTTCACTGATACAGCTCCTAGGACATTGGAAACTAAAGGGAAGATAAACAAATGGGACTACATCAAAATAAAAAGCTTCTGCACAGCAAAAGAAACCATCAACAAAACAACAAGAAAACCCACTGCATGGGAGAACATATTTGCCAATATTATCACCAATAAAGGTTTAATCTCCAACATTTATAAGGAACTCATACAGCTTAACAAAAGGAAGATAAACAATCCAATCAAAAAGTGGGCAAAGGACCTAAATAGACACTTTTCAAAAGAGGACATTCAGAAAGCCAAGAGACATATGAAAACATGCTCAAAGTCACTACTCATCCGAGAGATGAAAATCAAAACAACAATGAGGTATCATCTGACACCTGTCAGAATGGCTGTCATCAACAAATCAACAAATGACAAATGCTAGAGAGGATGCGGAAAAAAAGGATCTCTCCTGCACTGCTGGTGGGAATGCAGATTGGTACAGCCACTATGGAGGACAGTATGGAGTTTCCTCAAAAAATTAAAAATGGAACTCTTGTTTGACCCAGTTATCCCACTTCTAGGAATATTTCAAGAAACCAGAAACACCGATCAGAAAGGATATGTGTATCCCTATGTTCATAGTAGCACAATTTACCATAGCTAAGAATTGGAAACAGCCTAAGCGCCCATCAGCAGATGAATGAATTAGAAAGCTGTGGCACATCTACACAATGGAATACTATGCTGCTGTAAAAAAGAAGGGATTCCCACCATTTGCAGCAGCATGGATGGAGCTGGAGAGCATTATGCTAAGTGAAATAAACCAATCAATGAAAGAAAAATACCACATGATCTCACTTATTTATGGATAATAAAGACCATTACAAATTGATGAACAGATACAGAGGTAGAACAGCATTGAATTGACTGTCAAACTATAGCTGGAAGGGTCAGGAGGGTTGGGGGGAGTTAATTGATCAACTGAAGGACTTGTATGCATGCATATAAGCATAACCAATGGACACAAGACACTGGTGGGTAGAGGAGGACGGGGGAAGGTCAAGGGGAAAAAATGGAAACTTATTTAACCCTCTTTGTAATACTTAAAGTAATAAAACAACAAAACAAAACAAAACTTCATACTCAAAAAAAAAAAAAAAAAAAAGAACACACATGCTGACAAAGGCCTGGCACGACCTGATTTGGCCTATAAAACACTTCTCATCAAGGGCTGCCTGCACCCCCAACCTCCGGCTGTGTGGGCTGCCCCTTATCTCTCCATACTTCTTATGGGGTTTCTGAATCCTAATTTCACCGAATCACATTTGAGCCATAAAATTTAGTAGGCACAGATGGGGACATGGAGTTAAGGTGATGGGGAAATTTAATTTATTGCTTCCATGACTACAGATGTGAAATGGATCTGTGAATCCGTGAAGGACCAATCTCACCAAGGCTGGATTTAATTATTAAGAATGGTGACAAATGCTGCTGAGCATCTCATCCCAGGATCCTAGAGTGAGAGGCCTTTCTGTTGCCCACTGCAACCTTGCCGAACTTTCTCTTGAGTGTCTCCCAGTTGTGGCCATAAGTGTTCACTGGGCTGGCTTGGCTTGTCCTGAGTCAGGGCTGTCTCTGAGTGCTCCATGGCACAGGGAGTCTGGGGAGCCCATCACCTCGGGGACTGGTCTGTGATCTGGGAAGGAAATGGCCCCTGAGGGAAATGGGCTCTGTGTTCACGCAGAATAAGAACAGGAAGATGATTGAAGGGACAGGGAAAGCTGGAAGAAGGAAACTGCCTCGGTACTCTGCTGATGCTCTTTCTCTGAGGAAGGTCTGGCATGGAGGAGGTTGTAACAGGACTAGCAGAGGAATTTAACTTCTTATCCCAAATCCAGCTTCAAATGGCCCAGGAAGCAGTATATATCATCAGCATGAGAGAGACAGTCCTTAGTGCCCGATGTTTCACAGGCATGGAATACTCTCACCTCCCCTCCCCCGCCCCCAGAGAGCCCTGCTGGGCTGGGCAGTAGGTACCGTTCCCTTACCATGGGTTTCATAGGGACACTCTGTCTGTGTGCTCTCGTCTTTGCAGGACTGAGATCCTCTAGCATGCTCCTTGAAGTCAAGAGAAGGCTTCCCGGCAGAGTAAGGAGACTTGGTGGCAGGTTCAAAGGTGGGAGGAGTGGCGGTGAGGAGGGTGTTCACCTGAGAGATGCCAACAGCTGAGCTTCTGTCAGAGGGGAGCACAAGGTTCAGTCAACTTCCCGGCAGGGACCAGGTAGGCACCCATGCATGGCCTGCTGGGAAGTTGGGGGTGGTGGTGGCTGCTCGCCACCCTGCAGACTTCTCCTTCCCTGATGGGGAACTCACAGGATAGAAGGGACCAGGTGAGGGCAAATGAGGCTGGGGACAGTGCTGGCTGCTGTTATTCTCATCGGGGAAGTAGAGTTCAGCAGCCCTTCCTGAGACAGGCCCTCCCTGCCTGGGTCAGGGTTCCTGAGGCAGGAGCAGGGCAGGGAAGGGGCTGCTGGTGAAGAGGTTGAGGGAGAGAGGAGGAGGCTACTCTTTCCATCCAGGAGACACCACCAGAAAGCTGTTCTCTTTCAGCATCTGTGGGCATTCCAGGTGGGTCTTGTGCCACGCCGTGGGTGGGCCTGGGTCTGTGGCTTCCAGTGGGCTGGGGCAGAGCAGCTGTTCCCAGCATGTACCATTGAAAGGGGCCCACCGGGTCACCTGGTAAGATGCTTGGGTCCTAGCCAGGTGACCGCAGGGCTTAAGAATTAGTGGACACAAGCGTCAACTCTTGCTTTGCTCCAGGCCTCAAGACCAGGTCAGGAGCCTCTTCTGGGCTCTGTCCTTCTAGTGGGATAATGTCTGTCCTGCCTCACTCCCCAGGTGCCCACTGAGAGGCAAGGAGACAATGCAAACCCTCATGAAAGGACCTTGAGAGGTCACAGCCGCCAAACAACAGAGGGACTATGCTTAAGGCAATGGTGGACTGTGCTGGTCATCTCCTTCTCTGTGCACATTTGCTTAGCACCCTCCCTGCCTTGACTGCCCCAGTCTGAGACATTGCAGGGCCTTCCAGGGCACCTGCCAGTGCTTGCTGTGGCCTCAGCACCCATTAACCTGGGACAAACACTTGCTCCCTGGCTCATCAGCAATGAGGAAAGTACAAAGGGGGACCCACTGGATCCTGGGTCCCAGGGAGCATTGATGGTTCCAGACCGTCTTCTGCAGCCTCTTTAGAGGGCAGAAGGGGCCTGGCATGTGCTTGGGGACCTTTAGGGGGTGCCTGTGCAGTGGAAGAGGGAGCCTTCCTATTTATAAGGGACCCAGGAAACACTTGACTTGAATCTGCTCTCTTTTCTCACTCCCTACCTTAACAAACACGCGTGTAACGCCTCTTGCCTAAAGGGGTTTGTGGAGGGTTCATTCTCTCAGCAACTTCGTGTGAGGAAAATCCAGGGCCTGTGTGCGCACCCAAGGTTCAGACCTGGACTCTGGGGACCCAAGCCACAGAGCACATGGACAGACCTCTCTGATCGCCACGTTTTCCTCAGGACCCCGGGAACAGAAAACCCACTCAGCTCACCTGCGGAGAAAGTTCAGGACGGGTGGGAGTGCTTGGCATAAAGCTGGCCGGGAGCCACGCCCCTCGTCCTGGGCATGCTAAGTTCCCACGTGGGCTCGTGGGCACAGAACAGAGAACAACAAAGGGCCTCAGCACTCACTGGCATGCCCTGCGCGCTGACCACTGTTCTCAGTGGCCGCACGAGTTCATACTCATGTATTCTCACCACAGCCCCTGAGGCCTAAACCCACTGCCGCCATATTTCAGATCAGAAAACCGAGGCATAGGGATATTAAGTGGCTGCCCTGTGGCACACAACTGGCTGCGATTCAAACCCAGGCTCTGGAGCCTGGCACAGCCTTCCCCACGGTCACTGAACTGTCGGGCACTTCGCTGCTGCGTTGCTTAATGGCCTGTGAGTGTCAGTAACCGAGGCAACGGTAGGCCTTTGAAAAGCCACTCCCTCTTATACATTGCCCTGGTGGGGGGATCCCGTCAGATCCATGTTTTTGTGCCTCTGGAAGTGTGAAGCATGGACTGGGAGGGCCAGTGGAGAGCAGGAGGGGAGGCCAGCCTTGTCAGGCCAAGGGGTACCCCTGCATGGAGCCCTGGGTCCTAAATGGTAATCTGTTGCTTTCCAATGCCGCAGCGCTGGGATTTTATTCCTGCCTCTCACCACAACCGAACTGGCCTTTGCTTCCTTTGTATCTAGTGTCAACCCATTTCCCAACGGAGGTAAATACTCATGCTTTGGGAAGGGATTGTAGGGGCCCAGACTCAAGAACAAGGACTGTGAATCAGAAGTCTGTGTACCTCCCGCCTCCCCCACATGTCCACAGGGTTGAGCACATTTAAGGCATTTTAATGGTTTATCCCATCGGTGTGTTACCGACTATTTAGTGGGTGCCAGGCCGTAGGGCAGTTTCTTGAGTACCCACTGAATGATCATTTAGACTTTGGAAGTATGCCCCAGCAAGGAAGATTGCAACTTCCTTTTAGGCATTCATTCATCTACTCACCACGGGCACTGCCCGTGGGCCCTTTGCTCTTTCCAGCTCAGACTCAGTCCCCCTGCCCTTTCACCTCTGTAGTTCTGGCTGCCAGGACTCTGTGAGTGACTGAGTGGCAAGGGGAGCAGGACCGGGAGGTCCTTCTTGTGGGACTTCCAAAAGCCCTCACCCTGACTGAACCCCTCCTTTCTCAGGGGACCCGCTCCCTGCATCCCACTTCTCCTTCCCCCACTCCTCCTCTTTGGAAAGCTAAGGGCTCCTGAAACATGATCCCTGAGCGTGAATTTCCACCTGATTTACCCAAAAAGAAAACTATTACCTTTCATTAAGATCAGGCGGGGTTTGCGATGGATAAGTCACTTGGAGTTCTATTGGGAAAAAGAAGAGAAAGACAATATTGGGGAAAAAAAGAAACCATCTTTCTTTCTGTTTAAAAATGTGTTGCTAAGTCTGTGATCCTGGGGTTGGGGTGGAGAGGCCCCAATTTATAATTTTTATTTTATTTTTACTTTTCCTATTTTATTTTTACTGTCTCTCTAAATGGTTTCCTTTAGAAATTCTGGCGTGGAAATTTTATATTATCAAAGAAAACTCAAGAAAATAATTTTCATGAAATCATGGTTTTGGAAATTCAAGTTTGTTGTGTTAATCTTTTGGGTATTCACAGGGGCTCCCTCTGTCATGGGATGGAGGATAACTGTCCAGAAAAGGTGACTGAGGTTCAGAAAATACAAATATTGTAAACATTATTTTTTGAATTTGAAGAACCTGTTTGTCATTTAACCACCTGTTTGCCTTGAATGATATAACATCAAGAATTTCATGTACAATTGGGATAAAATATGCCACCAATTCTAGTAACACAGCATGGTACAGTGGACACAGTAAAGAAACGATGATCAGAAAATTTGAACTTGAAACTTACATGTTCAATGCTTATACTTACTCACAGTTTACCCATGTGACAGGACATTATTGAAGAATATTACTTGGCGATTAAAATGATGTCTCCAAAAATTAAGCAACAGAGGCAAATATTGAAGTCACAATGCTAAGTTTCAACAGTAAAATACAAATCTGTATATACAGTATGTTTAAAACAGGAACACCAAAACAACAAAACCAAGAACCACACCACTCGATATGCAAAAACTGAGGGTGGGAGGGACAGAATAGAAATAACTAAAATGTGAATCAGTTTTATTTCTATTTTGATGTTGGTAGGTTGCGTGGTATTTTTCTACTTTTCAAATTTTCCATTAAAAATAAAAAAAAATAGATTTTATTTCTCTTTATGTCACTGTGTGTTCTAAAATTAAAGTATGTGCACAATTTACTAAAAAGCATAAAGAAAGGATGAAAGGAGAAAGGAAAGGAGAGAAGAAAAGGAAGCGATCTAAAGAGAAAGAAGAGAAGGCTGGGGAGCCTGTCCTAGCTCTTCTAGTTCTTCTCCATGGTCTAATTATTCTCTACTACTTTTCGCTAACTCCAGGTTCCTTGTTTGTGAAGTGAGGGGTAACTAATGGCTGGGAGGATGAAAGGAGACAGCGGTTGTGAAATACACTGTATACACCCTATGCCACTGGACTATGCTCCCGACCTTCTTTAGGGTAAGAAAACACAGAAAACGATGCTGTTTGTACAGGAGCAGAGTGGAGGCTGCTGGTAACCTCCACTCTGTGGGGGTAACTGGTCGGAGGGCTCAGCATCTTCCTCCACAATGAATTGTATGGTGTGGGAGAGCTTTCGCTGCATCCTCAGAGATGTCCTTTCATTTAAGTAGCAGTGTTCTTTCTCCACACTGTAGAGAAAGGTATGTTTACACGTGGAGAAACTGAACCTCAGGGAATGTAATGACATACATGCCATGGTTAAAGGCCCTACCATGTGCTTCCTCTTCTGACTCTGATCCCACAGTGTTTATTCACATTAAAAAAATATATATTTTATTGATTTTTTACAGAGAGGAAGGGAAAGGGATAGAGTTAGAAACATTGATGAGAAACACCAATCAGCTGCCTCTTGCACACTCCCTACTGGGGATGTGCCTGCAACCAAGGTACATGCCCTTGACCGGAATCGAACCTGGGACCCTTCAGTTCTCAGGCTGACACTCTATCCACTGAGCAAACCGGTCAGGGCAACAATTTACAAAAACTATTTGCAACATTCTGGGGAGATCAGTCATATATGGTTATTGATTATTCAGTGGCAATTGACGCTGCATTTATATTCAAGTTGTTCATTTAATTTTGTCTTTTCCCACAACCATGGGGAACCATCCCTGTAAAGAAGAGAGGGGAGGCAGTAGTTAGTTGGACCCTGCCCTGATTTGTCCAGTGCAGTTGGAATCTCTGAAATTTACCTGCCTATTGGTAGTTGGGTGGCGGGCACAGATTCCTCCCACACTCCTGCTCATTTCATCTTTTCTTGTCTTTTTGTCATGTCCATTTCACAAAGTGGGCAAATGTGGCCAGGGGAGGAGTGTAAATGACCCTTCACAAGTCAATGGTAGGGGAGTATAAAATGTAATAATAATAATAATTAATAATAATAATAAATGGCTTACAATTAAAGAGGCTTCAAATGCTATGTGCTTGGCATAGTTCATAATGTTTTACATAATTTAACTTCTTTCATTCTCACAAACATCCTGTAAGGTAGGTCAATTGCTTTTTCTAATTATAGTTAAGAAAACCAAAACAGAGAGAGGTTAAGTGACTTGCCCAACCTTGTGCAATGAATAAGTGGAAGAGAGCCGGCATTCAAACCTGGACAGTCAAGCTCCTGAGAGAGGAAGAAAACAGCTCTTTGTGTCAGGCTTATTAATATCTGTCACCAAATGACAAACAAATGACACTTGTCCTCCTCCCCTTGCACCTGGTCCTGTGGCTCGTTGATCATGGCACTCTTTTCTCCTGAATCCACATGGAGACTCAGACTCCTTAACACAGCGCTCCACCATGTTAAACCTCAAGTAACTAATTCATCAGCATGAGAGATGGAAGCCCATTTGTCACCTCTAGGGCTCATTTTATAGGCTCAAATAATTCACAAAGTTGTTTTAAAAATAAGTGTGTGTGTATATATATATGCTTGACTTTATGAAATGAATGAAATTGAACTTGATTCAACTTGCATTTACTGAACATCTGCTATATGGATCAGGAAGGCACTCTTGTTATGCACTGAGGCTTAAAACAAAGAAGAAACAAAGGTATGTCTTAGAGAGGACACTATTCCACATAAATCGTGATGTAAATGCTTTTGAAAAGTTAAGAATCTTCTTGTAAACCTCTTGTACAGAGTTTTCATAGATCAAGACATTCTGTCATGTGCCTTTAAAGGCATTTTAGCATGCCCCTACAGTGTTTTAAGTGATTCTCTCATTTTTTTTAGCAAGGCATTTATTTTCATTTTTCTTTCTTTCTCTAAGTTGAATTTGTTGGAGTGACATTGGTTTGCAAAACCACACAGGTTTCAAGTGTACAAATCAGTAGAACATCATATGCACACTGCACCGTGCGCCCATTGCCCCATGCTTCACACCAGCGCTGTGCTTTACGGCATTGTATTTGTTCTGCTCTAGTGAGTATGTATCTACAAGGTCCAGTGCACAGAGGAGACTTACTAAGAATGCTTGATTCATACTGTGCAAAAGAAAGGGCTTGAATGCTATTTTTCAGTATTAAAACTATACTTACTTGGTACTTGAATAGCAGGGATATTAGGATTCTGAGAAGGAGCTTAATGGTAGAGGCACACAGAAAAAAGGGCTTCCCGGCAGGAGAAATTATCTCTTCGATGTCCCAACTAAGCATCCGTGAGGGTAGTAGGAATCAAGGCTAATGCATCTGATTTGATTGAGAAGGACCTAAAGGTGAAATGCCTGTTGGCTGCTGAGAACGCCTGGTCTTTAGGATATAGGTTGTATATAATCAGATGGAGATTTAAAATTCAAGCTGTTTGAGATGCTTGCAGTTGGTAGCAGAACTGGATCCAGAAAAATAGTTTAGTTCTACTCCTAGGTCAACATTAAGATACTGCACATGACCTGGATTTTTAAACTTCCCGTACCTAGTTGGATATGGCCATGTAGTCATGATATCAAAGGAAGACACCATGTGGGCCTTTGGGTGAATGCACATCAACCATGTCTAACAACAGCACAAGGAGACCACTGCCAAATAAGAAAACCCAACTTAAGCAAAAGTTGCCAATTGCAGAAACAACATTAGAGAAATGTCAGCCCCAGTAGGAGAGAAATAACTCCAAAGTTAAATACTCACCAGCAGGGTAAGATGATACCTTCCCAGAGCCCAATAGGCACCCTAAGAAGCATACTAGTGTCTGTTGACTTAGCAACAGATTGCGGGAATGCATTCTAGGAAATAATTACAGGTCATTGATAAAATTAGGCTATCAAAGTGCTGTTTAAAAAAGTAGCAAAAAAGTCAGAAGCAATGAATAACCAATAATAGGGGGTCGATTAAAAATATTATGGTTTGCCCTGATTGGTGTGGCTCATTTGGTTGGAGTGTTGTCCCGAAAGATCAGGGGTTCAATTCCAGCCAGGGCTGTTTAATCCCCAGTCAGGGCACATGCGAGGAAATAGATTGAAGTTTCACTCTCATATTGATGTTTCTCTTTCTTTCCCTCTCCCTTCTTCTCTCTCTAAAAATCAATAAAAGATTTTAAAAAATTATGGTTTGTATTATACAGTTATATTATATAATACAATGCAATAAGGCAATTACAACAATTTTTAGATAATCTAATAAATGAAATGATATTCATATAAGTATGTAATATTTATTTATAATTGTAATATATAAGTATATTAAAAATGTATCTTAAAAGGCAAGTTACAAACACTATATAAAGTCTGGGGAGGATATAACCAAAGTGTGAAAGAAATGATCATCTCTGGATGGTAGAGATCTTTGATATTTTTTGCTTATATATAATTTCTCAAACATCCACAATGAACATGTATTACTTGAGCAATAAGGAAAAAAAAGCTAAAAATCATTGGCCAATTTTTTTTTATGAATAGATGCTTTACGTTCATCAAGTCCCCCGTCTGCTCTGTTGACACAGTGCTTTGGGGCATGGCTAGTGAAGCTGTGAATCGAACTTAGTCATGAGTCTTCCTACCTGTTCACTCCATGGGTAGATTGATAATTTGAGCTTTGTCTAGACCTCCAATTTCTTCTTTTTTCCTGAGCACTTTGGGAGACCCTCCTCCAGATACTCACCCTTTTCCAGATATTCTTCTTCATACCAATGATTTTTTTCCTTCAGTAGATACTTTTCGTTCTCCAGATCCTCATTATTCTCCAGATGTTCATTCTCTTCCACATACTCAGTCCCCTTCAGATACTCATTCTCTTCCAGATACTCGTTTTCTTCAGGAAATGGAGAGTCTTCCTTTGAACTCTTCTCCTCTCCCTTAGTATGCTCTTCCTCTGAAAAGAAGGTCTGTGAGGATTGTTGGAAGGTGGTGGGAAGGAGAGATGATGACTCTCCTGATGACTGACTACTTTTAGTAGACATGCTGGGGAGGCAGTAAGCAGATGAAACCCTTCAGCAGCAGGTAAAGTCACTTCATCCTGGTAACCAGCAAAGGAATGAAAGTTCATTAGTTAATAATTGACAAATGCATGTGATTAAAATACTCATTTCAATCAGTGGTCTTTGAATGACCCTTTGAGTATGTAAATTAATACATGACCCATGAAAAGGCACAAAAGGAGGAAACAGGAGCTTTACCCTCAAGAACAGAGTGGAGAGAATACACTTAAAGGCAACACCTTTAAAATTATGGCATAATGTGAAGGAAATGAAAAGGGCTGAAAAATGAAGACATGATCAGTGTCTTCTATTATTAGAGAAAACGTTCACTTATCAAAAAATATTTATTGCCACAGTAAGCAATACAGAAACTGTCTTCCAGGAGATTGAAATCCGGGGAGAAAAATAGTCATGCAAACAGATTTCTATATAAAAAGTGACAATCACAATGGAAGAGGTACAGACAGGATGGTATAGACATCCTGTTTGGTCCTCGTCAGCGAAGGCCTCTGCAGGCGGAGGTCTGTGTGGCACATAATCATGGCTGCCACACCCACGGCCACACCAGCACTTTACTAAAGTTTGAATCCCCAGCTTCAACGCCACTGTGAGCATCTTGGCTCCCAAGGAAGTCTTCCATGCTCCGTGCTATGCTCCATCTGTTCCATTTTTCATTTTCATCAAACTAACTATTTGATATGTTATTTATTTGCATGTCTGTCTTCTCAGCAGAGTGTGAACTTATTGAGGGCAGAAAGGATTGAGTCTTGTTTAAACATATTTTTTGAATCCTCTTACTCTTCTCCATCTCTACTGTATCCACATACTGTATCCACTATGTCATTTCTAGTCTGGATTGCTGCAGTGCACTCTTCAGTGGCCTTCTTGCCACCATTGCTGCCACTCTGCTAGTGTTCTTGTGAAAAATTGAATCAGATCATGATATGCATTGCTTAAAAATATTCCAGGGGCTTTCCCGTGCACTTAGAATAAAATGTAAACACCATTCCACACCTTCCAGGACCCTGCGAGATCTGTTGCCTGCTAGTCCCCCTGGCTTTTCTTGCCATTCCTTCCCTATTCTCTTACCCTGTTAGTCTCTCCTATAATACAACTATTTCTTTTTTAAAAGTTGATTTTAGAAAGAGAGGAAGGGAGAGGGAGAGAAAAGGAAACATTGATGTGAAAGCATAACATTGATTGACTGCTCCTCTCCCCCTACTATGAATGGAGTCCACAACCCTGGCACGTGCCCTGACTCAGAATCAAACTGGTGACCTCTCGGTGCATGGGATGTTGCTCAACCATCTAAGCCACACCTTCCAGGGCCTACTATTTCTCATCATGTTTCTGTGTGTACTTGTTCATCCTTTCTTTTCCACTAGCCTGTGTGTCAATGACAGTGACCGTATGTGACCTGTTTCCCACTCTGTCTCCACTGGTTAGCTTAGTGTCTGATACAGAATAGATATCTAATAAATATATGATCAGTGACTGAATGAAAGGCCAAGATGAATGATTCTCAAGCATTGCACTCCAAAGTGTTAAATATCATAATGTTTATTCTGCACAATAGGGTAAGTTGAAGAGGCTTGCTCATTGCCCAGAATCCGTCTGTTTGTTCTAAGGACTTAAATCTTAGCCTAACTTTTTCTGGATCTCTTATTGGGAACTCTGTTCTAGAGACCCAGGCAGATAAAGTAATTAGGATCACTTTCTAGCATGTATGCAACATGATGCTTGAGATGAGAGAAGTGATGTGTGAAGAAATTGATAATGGACCAACTGCTTATTTTGCCCACCTACGGGGTTGCTAGAGCCCTTGGACTCTTGGATTACAATAGGATTAGCCTGGGGCAGCGTGGTGGACATAGAGGTGTGCTGCCCAGAACTCCTTTTCAAGAAGGACTGGGGAATGTGGTCAACAGACAGCTGCAAGCCACCGGCTTTGCTAGGATCTGCCTCAGCTGCAGAAGTCATGCCCTTCCCAGGGCAGTCTGTATCTAAGACTAAGCCAGGTGAGGTTGTAAAAATCCAGCCCGGACATGGCCATTTGGCTCAGTGGATAGAGTATCGGCCTGCGGACTAAAGGGTCCTGGGTTTGATTTTGGTCAAGGGCATGTACTGCGGTTGCAGATTCTTCCCAGCCCAGACCCTGGTCAGAGCTCCTGTAGGAGGCAACCAATCAATGTGTTTCTCTCACATTGATGTTTCTGTCTTGTCCTCTCTCTTCCACTTTTCCTAAAAATCAATGGAAAATATCCTGAGGTGAGAATTAACAAAACAAACAAACAAACAAACAAAAAATCCAGCCAACCTCAGAGGTGATATTCACCCCAGAGACTTGCACCAGGCTAGCCAAGCTACCTAACTCTTCCAAAGCATAGTCTCCCTCTCAGGCCTGTGTCCTTGCCCTTCCTTTCTCAGGTGTTTATCCTGATGAACATTTTTCTCTCAACAGGTTACATCATAATAGTTTGTAACTTAGTCTATTTTCAGAGAACCCATCCTATGACAGGCAGTTTCATAAAATGTAAATCTGGAAAAGAATTGATTGCAAGTTTGGGGAAAAAGAAACTATCCTCATGGATAGTTTGATACTTTCCAGGGGTGGGGGACGTCCAGCCCGAGGGCTGCATAAGGCCCACAAAATCATTTGATCTGGCTCTACCAAGGCATTAGGGGTGAGTTAATTAAAGGTTTGACCAAATACAGCAGCTAATTTTTAAGTTAATAATTTTGTATGGCCTGCAAATGATGCTATAAATATCCAAACGGCCCTTGGCAGGAAAAAGGTCCCCACCCCTGTTACAAGGTTGGGAGGGTGAGGAGTAGTCAAACCTGCCTGTGGCAGGGAAAACTGACCTGGCAAAGAGATGACGAGGCGGAGAAGTAAAGGCAGAGGCATGACAGAGAACTTAAGAAACCAGGATGAAGCATCTTGTGTTGGGTGGTGATTGGGAAAGTATTAGGATTAAAGCAACTCTGGAGCAAGAGGATCCTTGGGCCGTTCACCAAGTACTTAGAAACTAGCAGAGACTGGGGTCTCTGTCTGCAGTTGACTCGCTCCTCTCAGTCACCTCACTGCTTTATGGTCTGTACATGTCTTTGCCTGTAGACTACCTCAAGTGGTGTTTGGGGGAGGTGAGGAACGTGAGATGAGGATGAAGGGTAGTGTCTTTGCAGCAAAGGGTGAGTTGCGAGAAAGCATACCTCTGCCTACCGGAGCCTCTTCTGTTGTAAGGAAGCCCTCCAACCTTATTTTGACTTAAAATCTAAACACACAACTAAAGCTGTCCTCTTCTGATTCCACTTGCTTCTGATGTCGTCCCGGTAAGCAGAGCAAGGAGGAAGGCGCTGGGATGAAGCAAGCAGTTGAGAAATCATCTGTCCAGCCTGAGTCTGGAAGCAGGGAAGGAGCACAGTCAGGCGCCAGTCACTCCATCGGACGTGTGCTCACCCTTCAGGGATCCCAGATAAAAAATAAAAACCAGCCAGTCCCCTGGGCAGCCCAGAGTGCATTTGTCAACAGCATGCTGTCATTCAGGGTTAAGAATCTTTTCTTTTCATTCCCTCATCAGGCCTTGTTAAAAGTCTCCGGTCAGTTGCATTTTCATGTCAAAAATTAGAAAAATTGTCCTAGACATTTACTTTAAAAAGCCATTAAGCAGAAATAAGTAGTAATGGCAACCGGGTACCCAGTGTCTGAGGCAAACGTCCTTGTGTTGACTTGTGCTTCAGATCTTGACCCATTCTGACCCTCATTCCTGATAGATTACAGGCTAATTTTTGCAGCCACAACAGGAAACATCAGCTTCATAAGAGCTGATTATAACCAGCTGATTGCATCTCATTAACCTCTAGACTAGCTTCACAAAATGGCTGCTTCAATCAAACCAGCCTACAGAAATTTTATTCAGCTTAAATAATTAAAAAAAAAATTCGAGTGAGTATTTAGGTTTGGCAGAATTCACACCAAAAATCAAGGCTTCTGGCTTCTCCTGGAAATAGGAGTCTCGGGCAACTGCTGGCTGGCTTCCCCACGTGGAACTGGTGATACAGCCCTCCTTGAAAGGGACAGCACTTTCCATTTCTGCTTCTGTCCCTGCCTCCTGCTCAGTTCTCAATCATCACACATGGGGTTATTTTTCTTATAGCAGAGCCATAGTTTTCGGTCTCTATAAAAAAAAGAATGGAGCCATGTCTCTGTGAACCGTGGGGAGGTCTGACCTTCCTCACACTCTGCCTGCTCAGGCCTTTGCTTTATCTTTTCAGGCGCAGAGAGTGGGGCCTTTGCTCCAGGCGAATGAGTGGCAGCAGGCACCCTGTTTACACAGTTCACCACTGAACACCAGCACCCAGCTTGGTGTTTGGCACTTGCAGAAAAACTTGTGCTTTGGAAACCAAATCAATGCACACAAAGGGACTTACCACTTGGGTGGGAACAAAGTCCATGGGGCATGAAACCAGCTTTGCTTTGTACAACTCATGCAGCCCTAGATGCTGGCCCTGGGCAGAAAGAAATACAAGGACATGATTTGCTGGCCTGGCCATACAGCTATCCGATCCCTCACGCTTTCTCCTGCCCTCCCCTGCCCTCTGGATCGTCAGAACTGGTATGTTTTCCCGGAAGCAGCCCGCGGACCTCATTTGACCCAGGTGTCTTTTGTCATCACCATTCTCACCTTTCCATTCTCAAAAGAAAGGCAGGCTCTATCTGGCTTCTTCCTGACAAGGAGGGCAGATGAAGGCCCTGCACCAGCAGCCCCGAGTGCCCTCTGGTCCCTGTTCAGGGCCCCTAAGGGGCATTGGCTCCAGTGCACAGCTCCCACCACCGCTGGGGCTCTACTGCCTGACCTCGCCTCACCAACGTCCTGCACACACAAGTGATGGCCTTCCCAGACCTGCCAACTTTCCTGCCCTCCAGCGGGGGCACAGCTTTACAGATTGGCCGAGTCCCCTGTCAATGACTTGACCCAGCCACTTCAGATAATCAGCAGGGGAGGGGTCTGTGTGCAAAAGGAAAGGGGGAGTTGGAGCAGGACTATGCCGTGGAAGGAGCAGGATGGCAGGGTGGTTAGATTCTGGGACCAGGTTTCCTGGGGTGAAATCCCAGAGTGGCCACTTATGAGCTGTATGATTTTGAATGAGTTTCTTAACTCTTCTGTGACTTAATTTCCTAATCTGTAAAATGGGTAGAGCAATAGTAACAACCTCCTATGAGGATTCAATGAGGCCATATGTGTTCGCATAAGTAGTGCCAAGCACAACTGTGAGCTATGTTGTGATTATTGCACACTCATTAGCACTCAAAGTGTGTGTGTGTGCACCAGTGTATCTGTGTGTGAGTATGCATATGCAGGAGTGTATCTTTCTGAGTCTTCATTAGTCCAGAGCATGGGGAGAGGAAAAAAAGACTGCTTTCGATGACCTTGCTCCCTGGTCCTGACTGAATTTTGTGATTTGGGTCCGTTTGTCTTTCAGTGGGTCCTGGTGGTTGGACCCCAGGGAAAATGATGGCCAGGGAATAGGTAGTGCCAGAAGTGAGCTTGTCCTTGGGAAGGCTGCCTGGTCCAAGGGAATTGCATAGTGACATTTAGTTTGCTGGGACAGAACAGAACTCCCTCATAATGGGTCCGTCTGTTTTCTGACTTTCTGTCCTGATTGTAGGAAGTTGACATGTATGAATGTAACAGCCCTCCTGAGGTTACTCATTTACGTTTCAGATCGAGCCTCCTCACCTTCACTTCCACTCCTTCACCAGCCCTTTCCATCCCTGGGGGAACCTCAATGAAGAGTTCTCACTCCTTTTCCACTTGACAACCTTTTAAGGGGTTGAAGATAGCAATCTGACCTTTCTCCTGACGCCAGGCTCTGCCCTCCAGCTGCCTTTCAATGTCTCTGCTCCACCATCTGACAGGTATGTCAAACTCACTGTGCCACATTGAGCCCTCCCTTCTTCCCACTCAGCTGATGGCAAAGCCCTTGGAATAATCATCAGCTTTTCTCTTTCTTCCTCATCCTACATCAACTCTACCAGCAAATTGGGGTGGCTCCTCATCCAGAAGATCTCACCACTGCTTACCCTGTCCATTTTCCCATGCTGGTCTCAGCCACCATCACATCTTGCCTGGACTATTGCAGTGGCCACCTAGCAGTTCTGTTTTTCACACGATAGCCAGCTTTTAAAACATAAGTCAAATAACCTCACTTCCCTGTGCAAACCCCTGCGAAGGCCCAGCATCTCAGATATTAAAAGCCAAAGCCCTTCCAGGGCCCACAGGTCCTTCTTGATTGGCCCCCATCACCTCTTCAACCTCCTTCCTGCTGCTCTTTCCTTTCCTCCCTTGGTTCCTGTAACACTGATACCAATGCTGCGCCCAACATGCCCCGCCCTGGCCCACCTGAGGCCTCTGCTCTACCTGTTCCTTAGGTGTCTGTCTAGTTCACTCCCTCATCTTCTTCCTGCCACCATGTCAATGAGGCCAACCCCTACTATCCTGTATATGGCCACCTGCCCAGTCACGGCATTTCTGATTTCCCTTAACCTACTCTACTTTCCCCCATTTTCTCAAGAGCTTTTATCACCTTCTAACATAGTAAGTACTTTAGTTATTCATTATGTGTATTGTCTGTCTCCTTTCACCAGTAAGTTCCCTGAAGGCTGGTATCTTTGTTTTTATTCACTGATTTTCCTAAATGCCCCAAACAGTGTCCCAGCACATAGTTGTTAATAACAAATGTTTATTGAATGAATGTGTGAATTATGCTCCTTCCCGTTCACATTTAATTTGACCACTCAGTAGATGGTGTGGTTTCCAGGCCCTTCTTCACTGTTTAGCTGCTCTTTGGATGGGCTGTAGGGTGTCAAAAGCTCTCTAACACGCATGGCCTAGACCAGAACCTAGAGCGTAGCCACCTCCGGGACACCGTGTTGGGTCTGAGAACACTTAATTCTGTCAGCTCTGATAGTATATTCAGATACTCCTCCAAAGGGTGAGTGAATTTCTTTTCTCTCCAATTGGGACTTAACATTTTCTCCAGCTTGTTCTGATAGCCTTTTTAAGTGGAGTTCCAGCCATTTCCTATCATATATGTCCTCACTCAAATCATCAATACAAACATCAAACCAGAGATCCCTCAGGACAGAGGCTAAGACCCCCATCTGGCTGATCTTCATTCATCAGTCAGAAAGGGAACTAGCATTTTTGTTTTTTTATGTTGGCTATTGTGCTGGGCCCTTTAGCCCCCACAGTAACCTCCATGTGTGCATAATTATCCCACTTTATAGATGAGGAAATGAGGTTCAGTTTTTAAGGGGAACAGAAGGGTTTATAACCTTTATTAAGAGCGTCACAGTGACAAAAAGTAGTTTGAGATAAAAAATGCCATTTTCCTGAGCATGAGAAATGAACTGGAGTGAGGAAAAAGAGGATCTTATTACAAACATTTTTTGCTGAAAAAAAAAGAGAGAGAGAAGGCCTTGAGGACTGCAGCTCTTTTTCTGGGCAGCTGACAGGCCAAGCCTTTGAAGGCCCTCCCCCTTGGCTCTCTGAGCTCTGCCCCTGACTCATGAGGCCCCTCCTTTTTGACTGTCTAAAGCCCCACCACCTCAACTTTCTGAGGCTCCTTCTCTCTAGCTCCCTGAGACTCCAGCCCTCTGGAAGTTTTCCCTCTTTAATAAGGGTTGGGCAAAGGATTCCAATTCCATATAACTTACTCCGCGGGACCCTATGCCGCCTGGCACCTCTCCCAAGTGTTCCCAAACCAGCATAAGAAATATCCTAGAATTCTGCCAGCATCAACATCAGTCTCACTGGGTTATAATTTGCCACATCTGCCTTTTCTTCTCCCTTTACTTAAATCAGGAAAATGTTCTCCTTTTTCCAGATTTGGAGTACTACTCTTATTCTTTTCTATGCTTCTACTATTTGGGCAATATTTTGAGTTGTAAAACAAATGTGCCCTATTGAATTTATTCATCATGGCAGCCTTGTGCAGCAAATGCTTTTATCTCAGTTTTGCAGATAACTCTAAGAGACAGAGAAAATAAATCACTTGGTTAAGGTCGGACAACCAAGTAGCTGAACTAGGATTTGGACCCAGGCTGCCATCATGGAGTATTCTTTCCCAACACTGACAATTATGCGGGTTGAGAAACTGGTGTTCTTTGGAGAGAGCACTTCTTGGGACTCTAGCTTCAGTTCTCTTCTGACGTTCCAGTTAAACAATCATTCTCCACGACAAAGTAAAGAGGGTGAGAAGAGGGACCAGGGGGACTTGGTTTTCTGTCATTTACTGAGCACTTACTATGTGCCTAGAATAAATAAGGTCTATTATGTATTTTTTAATTTAAAGATTCACAAGAATCTGATAAAGGATTGGTATCCTATTTTTTTCAGCTAAGAAAGCCAGGGCTCATAGAGGATAGGTAACTAGCCTTAGGCTATGGCTACTGAACATAACACTTGGAATTCCATACTAGGTCTGCCAATTCCAAGTCTAAGCCAAACTGAGGTGGAGGAAATGAGCAGGTATGTCATCTTTCCCATCTTTTAAACTCAAGTTCTTAGCAATTTCTTCAGTTATTTAGAGATTCTGAATGGCAATTATTTGAAAGAACAAAAAACCCTTAGTTTCCACTTGCTGAAAGGAAATTCATTTAGAGGAGAAGATATCATCAGTTAAACGTTTACCAGACTAATTTTCAAGAATCATATGGAGTGCCTTTGAATTGACCTCTCTCAAACTGTCTAAATTATTAGAAACAAAGTGGGATTATTAATAATTCTTATAACAGATGACATACTAATTTTTGGATAGCTCAATTTAGTATTTCAGTTGAAGCATATTTTGGGTGTGCCCTGTTGACACTGTGTGCTGAGGACATGTGTTCTCAACATGTATGAGTACATGTATAGGCCATATTGTGAGGCTGTGAGCAAGCTGGTGGCTGGAGAAACAGCGCTGTCTTGGCTGAGCTCCAAACTGAGTATGTGGTTTTGAACATGTTCCCTGTCCCTCCCATATGTGTCTAGGCTTCTTTTTTCATTTATAATATTAATGGATCTAGAAGATCTGCAGAGTCCATCCTGCCCAGTTTATAAAGACTAACTGGCCCTTATTTAAAAAACACTTGAGGCCAGTTGTGTTATGAAATTCGGACTTTTTTCCTGGTATAGACTGGCCTTAGGGTGAATCTATCATCCTATATAAAAGAGGGAATATGCAAATTGACCATCATGCCAGTCAATTTGCACCCACAGCTGAGGCTAAGTTCCCATAACGAGCCTTAAGGAGCAATCAGCAGGGACCTGAGGCTGCACCCGCCCCGCCCCGCCCGCCCCCCCCCCCTTCTGCACGGGGCTTGACAGGGAACCTCAAGCTGTGCTTTCCAACCACAAGGCTTGAGGGGGACTGTAGGCCATGTCCCTTGCCTTGGTGCCAGGCTGGGGACCTCAGGCCACACCCCAACCTTGGCACCAGGCCAGGCAACTTGAGGCCATGTCCCCACCCTGGTGCCAGGCTGGGGGACCTGAGGCTGTGCCCCCTGCCCAGCAGGGCTTGACAGGGGACATCAAGTTGCACCCCCCGCCCCAGTGCTGGACTGGGGGACCTCAGGCTGCTCCCCTCACCCTGGCACCAGGCCAGAGGAACTCATGCTGCACCCTCTTCCCTGGTGCCAGGCCGGGGACCTCAGGCCATGCCCCCACCCCGGCTCCAGGCCAAGGGACCTGAGGCTGTGCCCCCCACCCAGCAGGACTTGATGGGGGCCCTCAAGGTGTGTCCTCTACCCTGATGCTGGGCCAGGGGACCTCAGGCCATGCCCCCCATCCCAGCACCAGGCCAGGGGACCTCAGGCTGTGCCCCCTGACCTGGCATCAGGCTGGGGGATCACAGGCTGCTCCCTCTGTCCAGTGGGGCTTGACGGAGGACCTCAGGCCACACCCCCTCCCTCCCCCCGCCCTGGCACCCAGAGGACCTGAGGCTGCAGCCCCCACCTGGCAGGCTTGACAGAGTGGGACTGGCTGGGTCTGGATCTAGCCCAATGAAGGGGGGCCAGCCAGGTTTGGGTCTCGAGTGATTTTGAGGTGCACGTGGGTGGTTGAAGACTTGACTCTGTGTTCCGTGGTGCACCCAGACTCTGATAGGAGGAAGATTTTCATATACATTTTACTAATTTTCTCTCATCTCTGATACTTCTATTATAGAGAAAGGGCAAATAGCACTATTAAAATATTTCCTCTAATTAATCCCCTTTAAATGTGCACAAATTTTGTGCACTGGGCCACTAGCAGAATATAACAACCCTACTGGGGTCTGGGGCAGCACTCGGTAGTTAATCTTATCAGTATTTCTGAAGCAAAATGTAAATGTTCACAACAAAGAGGAACTTCAGCCCTGCTTTAGTTTAGGTTAGATTTTGCTTCCAACTTGAGTTCTTGACAAGTCAGGTTTTGAGCCCAAATGAATTTGCCACAAACTTACCATGAAGACTCAGTTTTCAGAACTTTTTGGACTGCAGTGTGTGTGGGAAGGGGATTTTAACCCTGCATCCACATGCCTTTGAATAGCCTAGGGTGGTCACATCTAGGGTTTATCTAATGCCATGCTCTTGATGGGAATGTAATGCTTTTAAAATGCAGTTACTGTAGGGAAATAAAATCCACTTCGTGGAGATTTATTTTGACAGTGGTATTTCTGGGATCACAGCGTGGCTGATAGGGAGGACAATAGAATTATTTGCAATCGTGACTGTGCACCCTTCAGACCTGGAAGAATGCAGCGCAGTTATGCTCTGTTATCCTCATGGCTCTTTACTTACAATCTCAGGAGTGAACTGAGTCCAAGCCAGCAGATTTTTCAACAGTAACAGCTGGAAGAAAAATGTTTTCTGATTAGCTCTTAATTACCCAGAAAATTAGCCAGAGAACACCTCATTCCCCAAGAACACTAAATAATGGATATTTTTCATATGCTAATATTTAATAGACTTTATTTTTGTGATACATACATATGTCTTTCTTAACCTTCCTCAGTCAGTCAAGCTGATGGTGCAACATGGAAATCAAACCTCAGCAGCCCTCACTTACAGTGCCTCCTTGCCATCCCCATCCTAGTCACTAAATGGTCTGACCAACCTGAGCGCCAAGCCTCCCTGAACACCATAGAGAGCTCACAGGGATGCGGGAGTAGATCTTAATTTTTTATGGAGAACAGTAATATTCAACACATGCTGGATATTGTATGAACTACTAACTTTAGAATACTGTATTTCTCCAATGATAGCACACTTCGCAAAACCGTGTTTTTGTCAGTTATTGAGATAAAAAAGCAAGTACCGTGCAGAAATCAGTGTGGATAGGAAATGAGGTGGTCATGTACAATCTGATTCCCAGACTGGAGAAGCTGTGAAATGCTCAATTGACACACATCCCATTAGCAAGTCATCATGGCTATTTAAGAATGAAATAAAAGTATTTTTATTTTTTTCAATTTCTGTGTATTAAATTGTGACATACGAGTGTGACACAAATATTTATTAAGTTACTTGGATATATCCAATAAATGAAACATACAGATTTCCTTTGGCCTTGGGGGACAATGTGAAAAATTCAGACACTGAGAGTGCCATGAACTGAGAAACTTTGGGGACCTCTGTTATAGTTTACACAGTTGCTTAGACATGGAAACTTAGAATCATCCTTGATTCTTCTCTCTTTTATCCTCACAAATCTAAACAATCAGTTAAGTCCTCTTGGCACTATCTTCCAAAAAAACCCTGAATCCATTTTTTTCTCTACCACCACTGTGATTACCTTTGTCTAACCCATGATCTCTACAACACCCTCCTTGCTTTGATTCTTGAGTTCCAATAATTCATTTTTCAGAGGTGATCTTTTAATTTTAATATATCTACCTATCTATCTATCTATCTACACACACACACACACTAGAGGCCTGATGCATGAAATTTGTGCAGGCAGGGGGAGCCCTTAGTTTGTCCTGCACCTTCTCACAATTTGGGACCCTCAGGGGATGTTCGATTGCCAATTAAGGCCTGATCGGGCCTAAGCCAGCAGTTGGACATCCCTCTCGCAATCCGGGATCCCTCACTCCCAATCACCCGCCTGCTTGCTCCTTACCACTTGGCTCACTGCTCCTTAGTGCTGCTATGGAGGTGGGGGAGGCTCCCACCACCACCACTGTGCTCACCAGCTGTGAGCCCAGCTTCTGGCTGAGTGGTGCTCCAGCTGTGGGGGCGCACTGACCACCAGGGGCAGCTCCTGCATTGAGCATCTGTCCCCTGGTGGTCAGTGCACATCACAGTGGCCAGTCGTTCTGGTCATTCCACCATAATGGTCACTGGGCTTTTATTATATACTAGGGACCCGGTGCACAAAAATTTGTGCACTCGGGGGGTGAGGGTCCCTCAGCTTGGCCTGTGCCCTCTTGCAGTCTGGGACACCTCGGGGGGGATGTCCACATGCTGGCATGCCTGGCCAGCCTGGGTGAGGGGCTGAGAGCCATTTTCAGGCTGCCCACAGCCCCTTCAGGGTTCGTGCACTGGGGGGTGGGAAGGCTGGTGAGTGCAGGCCTGGACGTTTCCCACCAGAGGGCCCACGATTGCACACGCCTGGTGGGCCCACACCGCTGAGGGGACACACCTGGCGCAGAGTTGGGTGG